>JAPYYR010000683.1:0-24467 GCA_030523065.1 Aphidius colemani
AAAGAAACGAATTCGATCAGACAATATTTACGATTCGGCCATGTCGAAAAATGGCCATATTTAATCCGATATGGGCCACAATAAAAAAAAAATGATGACTATTGTTTCTGGCAAAACATGCGAAGAATTTTTAATTCTTCTACAGAACACTTATGGTGCATGAGCACTTGACATTAATTTTTTTTTTCAATTATTTTGTCTATGCCTTTTTTTAAATTATTCAGGGATTTTTCTTTTTTTTTTATTTTCAATCAGTTCATCGTCTGGGCTGCCATGCGCATAGTCTTTATTCAAAATTCGGGGATAAAATCCCTTATATACTTTTTCACCATTGAGCCTTAGATCACAATTATCACAGCTACAACTTGGGTAACTTTTGAAAAATCTAATGCAACTCTGATCCATGAAATTCACAGCTTCATTTACATTGAACCCTACATTATATCCACCATGAAAACTGTTCGCATGCGTTAGTACAAACATTCCAGGCTCTTGTTTAACTTTCGTATAGGCTCTCATATGTAATTTTAATAATTTTTTAGTAATAATGAATCGTTTATGGGCTAAGATATTTCTACATCCGTTATAAGATTTACTTATTTTTTCATTTAAAATGTCAGTCAATAAATCTTTGAAGCGTTGACTATTTTTCTGTTTGACAATAAGTCATATTTTTGGAGCACCATATAGTTGATAATTCATTGATTTAAGGTTGCCATTCTCAAGATGAACCCCAAATAATGATGATGTACTGCCTATATAAATAAATGGTTCATTTATTCCAGGAATTATTAGCGAAATTCATTACGAGGTGAATGAAGCTTTTTTTTTTAAATAAATTTCACGTTGACTCCCCTTTGTAATTAAAAAACTATCTTCAATATCAGCTGCATAATAAATTGTATGACTTTGATTGTTTAATAGGTTAGAGTAATCGTCGTCTTCTTGAATCGAGAAATTTTTAATTTTTTCAATCAATTTCTTATAAAATGCGACATCGTTTGTTGCCGACATGGGTTTTCTTAATTTATCTAGTTTTTCAGCAGTGTTTGTAACTATAAACTACATTTTGATAAGCTTCAAATTTGATTGATTTTATCATCAATATCTTTGTCACTCAAATAAGACTCTTTCCATAATTTTGGTGCTTTAATGACAGTAACTTTTCGCCCAGCCTTCATGTCTGCATACATTTTTTGGTCACAATAATTCCAGTCTAAAAATTCCTCAAGGGTAGGAGCGGAGGCATTACTACAATCAGAAATATTTTTCAGAAAACTTGTAAAATAATAAACAGTCAATATTTTTTCTATCTCAGTCATTATATTTGAGTGATAAAAATAGTATACTTCCCGAAAAAATTTGAAATTTAATATTTAATTTTTTTTAATTTGAAGTGAAATGTTTCCTCATTTTAGTCATTATTATTTTTACAAATTCCCCAAATCTCAGGTGTGGAAAACAGAAAAAAGCGTAGAAAAAATAATAACTAAAATCGAGAGGCCCAGTATATTCTTAATGAATGATCTTTTTCAATATAAATGGTCAGACAGCGTTGATTTTTTTTGACCGCACGTAGCTCTCCGTGAATGGAATAAACACTTCAAAATTAAAAAAACAAAAAATGATATTAATTTGCAAGATAATAAAGCTTCGTTCTGTCCTTTATTGAATTTTTTTAATTCATACATAAACAATTAGATATTTTATTTATAAATTATCAGCAACTAACCTTGATCTCGTAATCGGAAAACTTGATGGTGATGTGATGTTTGCAGATTTTATTTTCAAATACGACTGAACGGAAAATATTTTTTGGAGAAAATTTTGTGAGTATATCTTTCCTTTTTTTTTATCGTATTTCTAACGAGATTAGTTAGGGCATAACATTGGTGCATAGCATTGTCTCTACATTATTCCTTTTTTAAATAATTAACAATTGTTTCAATAATAAAAAAAAATGCTAATCGTCCATTCGACCCGTTGAAAAAAATTGTCAATTATTATAAAATAATATTAAAAATTTTTTTTGTTCATGAAAATATTCATTTTTCAATTGTTTTACTCGGGCTAGTTTTCGCTGAGGTTTATCGATTCCTTTTTTTTTTTTAAATTTATTGACAAATAATTGAATATTTAAAAAAAAGTGCTAATCGTCCAATGAACCCGTTTTGAAACATTGTCAATTATTATAAAATTGATTACAATTCTTAATGAAAATTTATCAGTTTTTTTTTAAACTCCTGCCTAGAATATCGGTCGATTTTACAATGGCTGCCGTCGATTTTAAGTTGTATTACGTACATGTATTTATCATGGCCGCTATACTAGTAACTGTCACGTCTATCCAGTCCAAGTTATTGTTTATAAATTGAAATATATAACATTTGATAATAATTAATCTAAAAGTTTATTCTGTTTCACCACCAATATCCGAACAGAAACAGTTAAATTATCGTAAATAGTCAAATTTGATAAATTAGACTTGTTATGAAGATGATTTTACTCGTGATTGTTATAAATAATACGTATGACAACAGTTCTACGAAATTCAGTGTAACATATTTTCGATTGCGTAAGTAAAAAAATTCTAATTCACTTGAGCACAATTTGTCATTACTTCTTGATCAATATCGTTTGTTTGTTGGATTTTTAAGGTTATGATATTACTGTTACTATTGATGATGGTTCACCTGAAAATACTGTTGTTTACTTAGAGACTTAGAAAAATTAAATCAAAAAACACGTCAACACTATTGGTTCTTGCCAATTCATAAAATTTTATATTATTTTTTGACAATACATGAACTTTTTGAAATCATGTATTATATTGCTACAACACACAAGGTAAAGAATTCTTTTTTATAAACATTTAATAGATTGACATATTTTACGTGTAATTTTTTTTCAGTCATCGAAGCTGGGACGAAAAACCTTTTCTCCGGCATTTCAAGTTTTAATTACTGCCATTTATTAATTGACAAGATACCAGTGTCATAGCAACTTTGGTGTTTAGAATTGATCACCAAACTCGGCTCAATCTCCTTCTACATTTACATGGGTTTTTTTTTATTTCAATACATGTGAAACATATTACAATAATTTCGAGGTAAAAAATTAATAATACTTGCTAATAGTACCGATTTACGATTGAGTAATCCAAAATTATCCCTGTTTATATAGTATTTAACAAATTTTATGTTTCAGGTAAAAATACTCTAAATAAATCATCATCAATCTGACAAGGTAAGTACAATTACAGATTATAAACGGAAGATAAGTAAAAAAAAGGCCAAATAAATGTGAATGCTGCATGGAAAATATGATTTTGCCAGTTACGTTTGCATGAAAATATTCTAAAATGAGAATCTGAATGTTCTAATCATTATTTTTGCATGTTACTATTTTGTGTTATTTGATAGTCATACTATTTTGAGCACTAAAAAATGCCTTATGAAATCGGCATTAAAAGCACGTGAAAGTATTGTAAAAACATTGCATGAAGTACGTAATTGATACATAATAATATAATTACAACGGATTTTTTGTTATGAAATTGTCTTGTTGACTTTATATGGTGCTACACTTGATTCTACATAAACAGTGAGAATAATTAGAGGCATGCTACATTTTATTTCGAATTTTTTGTTGATAGTTTATAATTTCACCAGTAAAACTTACAAACAAATTGCATGATCAATCATTTGATTGAAAACCATAGTACTCATAAATATTAGCAGGATAGTTTTTTGCATGAAAAATGTTCTTACATGTGTAAGCAAAATACAATATTTATTTGAAGAGTTGTAAGTTTTTAAGAATTATAAAACAAATTATAAAGTAAATTGTTACTCAATCTAAAAGGAAGTTGAATCAACACCAACTACTTGAGATCAGAAGTACAATTCACACGATTATACGTCAACAAAAAATACGATGGATTTTTGTGAAGTTTGGGTATTGTTTTTTGTATGAGGTAATGCAACAATAAAATTATAACGAGTTTGGATTATTTGTGCCTTTTATTTTTAAAAAACTATTTTATCTGTCAAAATTGGGCCTTAGTGCTATTTTCTAAGGGCCATAGATAGCACACTACCGTCGGTAAAAGAAAAAACTGGTCGTTAATAGGGTACGCTACCTTAAAAATTTCGAGGTTCTTAAGATAGCACGACTTTTATCTAAATTTTTTATTGCCAAAGATAAAGTAAGGCTAGCAGGATCCAAAATGGATCAAGAAAAAAATACTACGGTTACTTCTATAAATTTTACAAATTGCCTGGATAGGATAGCATCAGGTAATCTTTACTTTATCCTTAATAGGGATAGTCTAATCGACTCTGGATGCTATCCTGACATATAATAAAAAAAAGTTCGTACACTGTTGAAAATGTTCGTTTGAAATTTAATGTACATGTACTGGAAGCAGTTGTACAAGCACATGTAGTTGAATTTCTTTTAATGTACATTGCACTTGAAAAAAATTTTAGCTACCGTACTTTAAATTTAAGGTAAAAGCTTGAATTTCAATGCACAGTATACTTGGAAAAAGATTCAAGTACTGTCCATTGAATTTAAGGTCAAATGCTAAAATTTTAATGCACGGGACCGCATTGTCAAGCAAGATACGGATTTCCTAATTTTCTAAAAAAACAGTGTAGAATTTCAAATGGTTATTGACGGAATTATTGTTAAATTTTACGTAACTATTTGTGAAATAAGTTAAACCTATCGAAATGATTCTATATCTAAGTAAATCTATGAATATCAAATTCTTCAATAGCCGAGCGTGAGAAGTACTAGCGTTGTAATCCCTTGTTGAGGACTTTAAATCCCGGTCCTAGCAAAACTCAGCTAGTTGAGGTCATCTTTTTTGTTTAAGGTCACCCGTGTTTCATGGATTGTTAATTGATTGAAAGGATTATGTATTTAAATTGAATGAAAAATACATATGAAATTATTGATTTTTTTTTTTAATTTTTGAAAAAACCATGTATATCTGACCAGAAGTGGGTTCAAAATCTTGATTCATCATAGATCATGTATCTTCACCACAGCCTGATCAGATATCCTGTTCCATTTTGAATCTGATCTTTACGAAAAAGCGTTACTCCTTAATCAGTATAAGGATCCATAATGGATTTGAAATGAGGAAAGCCTGATCAGGCACTGATCCGAACCTGAACTAAATTTTTACTTCGGAATATTTCTACATATTATTTGTTTTTCCATCAGCTAGAGAATCTCCGTTAACTCTTGCAGTACAGTACCGTACAGTAAAGTTTTAAGCCATTGTGTTGCTACGTCGAATAATGTCCTTATGGCCCTTACTCTTTTGGTTAGTACACGACATCGTTTTTCATATATAATTAATGATACTAACCCACTTCTGACCGCTTCAATACCGTCAACAACAGTGGACTTGTTATAAGTGCTCATGTAAGCATGCATTGGCTTGAAATATTTGGCTAAAGTGCTATCTGTATGACTCCATGGGATTGTCCCAAATTTAAACATTGGCTTATGTGTCCAAGGTTTTGATAATCGTGAGTCATCCAGTCCGGTAAATTCATGATATTCTTCTCGTGTTATCATGAAAGCAGCCAAGTTGGCAGTGTAAATAGCGAGAAATACGACAGCAAACATCGCCCATATATTTGTCATGAATCTGTTGGCATAGAAATATGTGTTATTGAGATGAAAAAGAAATGAAAAATTTATATAGTTTTATTTGTCGCTAGAGACGACGCGATATTTATTTCTTTAACCTATTTTTAGAAATAAAGAAAAAAAACCTCAAAAAAATAAATAATTGCGGATTTGAAATAATTCAGGGCAGCATTTTAATCAAAATCATTAAATCGTTATTTTTCAAATAATTATCAACAAATATCACTTATTAGTTATTGTGCTACATCTCTATCTAGAGGTATTTCGACTCTTTTTGGGTCTTCGAATAGTGGACCGTGATATTTCCTAATCTTTGCCGGTATTCCAAGTGTATTTCGTGATATTAACATGGGAAGGATAAATACTCTCTGTCAAGAACGTTTATTCCTGATTTATATTTTTTGATATTCGAGCATTCGAAATGTATTCGAAAATATTTGTGGAATCTTTTGGACTTGTAAGAAATTAAACGAAAATAAGAAGTATTCAGATGAAAGATTGCGACTTAGGATAATTTCTACCAAGTTACTTACTGGACCTATTGTTATTACTTATTACTTAATTCATTATTTATTGATATTTCATTAATATACTTAGATTATTTTGAAAATGAAGAAAAAAACCATAAAAAAATTATTTACCGTGGACTAAAAACGATTAGGCGCAGCGATCTAATTGGAATGATTGAATCTTTATTTTTTTGATAATTGTTGACAAATATTGCTCATTAATTTATTGGTTAGATCTTTACCTCAGCTGCCTTCCATTTATTCATTCAAAGAAAAGAAAAACTGAGGGACAAACGGCTTAGGAATTAACGTTGTTAGTTAACCGGCTATAATTATTTTAAATAGATAATTTTGCCGAGAAATTGAGCTGTGGCTGAACCATGATCACCAACATTGATTTAATCTATATCATTAAATTTATCTATTAAAAAAAAAAAAAAAGTAATGTCCAATAGAGCTCAAAAAAGAATGTTGCTGACTAGCTCATTTTTAAATAAATAATTTAGGCAAAACAATTAGCTGGACAACAACGTAAATTCCTGAGTAGTTTATTTATTTAAATAAAAAAAACCTGTGGCAAATAGAGATCAGAAATTGATGTTGTTAACCAAAAACTGGCTTTAGTTAAATTATTTATTGAATAGTAAGCTGGTAAACAACATCTATTCCCGACTCTATTTGCGACTAGTTTTTTTAAAAAAAATGAAAGAACAAAAGTCTCAGAGATGGATGTTGTTTACGAGCTAACTGTTTTGACTAAATTATTTAACTAACAAATTAGCTGGTCAGCAACATTGATTCCTAAGCTCTATTTGCCATTACTTTTTTTTTTGAATAAATAAATTACTCAGGAATTAAAGTTGGTAACCAGCTAAATTCCGGTGATAAGTAATAACAAAAGTAGGTTACTTGATAAAAATTAATCTTCCATCTGGTGACTTATTATATTTGTTAAATTTTTGACAAGTCCAGAAAGTGTCACAAATACTCTCGAATATATTTTGAATATTCGAATATCAAGAAATACAATTCAGGGACGACCGTTATTGACAAAAAACGTCCCATCCTTCCCATGTAAATATCGCAAATTACATTTGATATATAGACAAAGATTAAAAAATATCACAGAAGACAATTCGAAGACTCAAATAGAGTTAAAATAACTTCCGAATACAACATTTTTACGTCTCGGGAAAGCATAGCTTTGAATTTTATCGGAGGATAGTAAAATGGATACGATAACACGCAAAGGCCGAGTACAAGATTCTACTGCAAAATAATTATATTTGTTGAGAATGCCTTCGTTTTTTCTTTTCTCGCATTTGGCTTGTCTATTCCTTCATTCTTCTAATCTACCCCTTACATATGCATCGAACGTTCATGCGTGCTAGCAGCTGCGTATACAAGATGGTTCAGCGCGTATTTAATTCTTCCAAATAATTTTTTCAATTCATCCTTTTGCATCATTTGAAAGCAGTTATTTGAAACTATGAACTAGAATTTCAAAAAATGAAAATGTATTTTACGTATTCTGATCTTAATTGTTATAATTTTTGAATATATGAGGAAAAAGTTTAAATTATTATTAAAAATTTAAAAATTTAAGATCTCCTCAAAATAATTTTCTTTAGATTTTGCAGATGATTGAATAAAAGAAGAGAAATAAAATTGAAACGAAAATACTTAATTTTTATTCACGACAGTGACTCATTTTTTTCTTTTTCAATAAACAAAATATGTGACATAAAAAATATAAATCAAAGAAATTAAGTGGTCATTCAAAATGACGAAATTGAATTTACATAAAATCGTAAAATATGACCACTTTTTGTAGAACACGTGTTTTCGTTTTCATGTGACTTTTCGTTTTTTCGACATATTATTTGAACTGCCTGGCCAAATGGATTGATGTATAACAAAAATAATGCTTTTTGTTCATCGACTGATCAATTTCGTTTTCTTTCTAATTGATGTGCCTCCATAAGAACACTTAATGATACTTTTTTCGAAAT
Organism: Aphidius colemani; assembly: GCA_030523065.1. Classification (NCBI taxonomy): domain Eukaryota; kingdom Metazoa; phylum Arthropoda; class Insecta; order Hymenoptera; family Braconidae; genus Aphidius; species Aphidius colemani. The sequence goes on from JAPYYR010000683.1 coordinate 8,192, forward strand.
TTTAATGTGCATTATTTTTTTTTTTTATTCGACGAAACGTCGTGTCACAGACTGTTTTTTGAAAATATTTTTTGAATTATTGTCTTTATTTAATTCAATATGGCTCATTCGGACAGGGCCAAATTGTAAATATGTCGAGGTAACAGCGCTGATGGCCAACTTCATTTTTGACGTACCACTAGCGCTTGGATACAACGTGCGCATGTGAGACTTTGTATGCTGGATTTAATTATCCTTGGATGGATCCGGGAATGTTCGGCTTCTTCTCGTCTGGTTAGTCTCGCTTGGCTGTGAGGACAAAACGCTACGTGCTTTGATAGAGATATCAACAAATTACGTTCTCTGTATTTTCACTTGGTGCATACAACACAAAGTAGAATTTAATGTCAGATTTGAAAGATTACAAAAGGAATTCCACTTTTCACCTTTTGCAAAGAGCATTAATTTACCAAATAAAACACTGTTCGTTTTATTCTTTATTCTATCTCACAATCCATTCCTGACGCATAAACTAACAAAGCAGGGAAGAATATCCATCAATACATCTTCAACTAATGATCTTTTTTAGTTCTTTTCCGAGTTATCTAGTTTATTCATTCATGATTGACGATCATATGAATAATAATCATGTTAGGAATTCCTGAATTTATTGATCCGTTGTAATATGAAGTTTCGAGGAAAATGAATTCATAATTTTAAAAAATTCACGGAAGAAAATTCAGAGTATACCCGAATAGAAATTCAGTTCAGGTTTGGATCAAGGCCTGATTTTGAATTCGACCTGGACCTAGATAACTGATTGGGGTAAAACAATTTTTCGTGAGGTTTGGATTCAAAATAGATCAAGGTATGTGATGAAGCTGTGGTAAAGGTGCATAATCGATAATAGATCTGCATACTAATAAGGATGTAACGCTTTTTCGTAAAGTACAAATTCAGATTGGATTTGGATCAGTCTGTTGTGAAGAGACATATGAAAAAAATTAAGTGTGTGAGGAGTACGCTTGAGGAAAGTGAAAATTCTTCCGTAGTTTTTTTTTATTAATTCTTGAAGTGAAAGTTTTTATCGTAGGGTGAGTAAAAAAAAGTACGTTTGGCCGAGAGCGTGGATCGAGCGTTCAGATGACATTGAAACGAATCTTTGCCCATATAAGTCATGAGAACAACCCGAGTGGAAATCTGGTTAGCTCGATTTGACTTCAGACTTGATCAAAACTTGATCAATGTTGCCTTAACACGGACAGCCTGATCAAAATTTGATTGAGATGCTCGATTAAGGATGACTTGATCCAAACTTGATCTGAGAAACCTTAACTAATCCTTAATAAGGCCAGCCATATCCAAACTTGATCAAGATTTGATCAATTAATATATTTCAATATTTGTCATTTTTCAAGATTATCGTGATCAAATTTGGATCAGGGACACCTTAACTCATTCTTAAGAAGGCCAGCCTGATCCAAACTTGATCAGGAAAACCTTAACTCATCCTGAATAAGGCCAGCCTGATCTGAACTTGATCTAGAAATATATATACTTCTTAAAACTACAGTGTATAGCGTTTCTCTCCGTGGCCGCACGGGCCAAAGCGTTCCTCTTACTACGCAAAATCTAAACTTCGTCAATTCGAATCTCGTTAGGTGCGAAAAAAAAAAAAAAAACTTCCGGTCTCTCTCTTTCTCTCTCGTTAAACAAAAAAAAAAACAATTAATAACAGTATCAACAAAGATCTGATTTTTTTTCAATTCTTGAATAATACTTGATCAAAAACGTAACGCTAAACGTGATCAAGTATTGATCAATATATCTTGATCAAGTCTTGATCACGTTTGGCGTTACGTTCTTGATCAAAACTTGATCAAGAATGGATTTGGAATCAGTGTTGCCTGGTCAAGATTTGATCAAAACTTGATTTCAATTTCCATTCGGGAAGTGAGAGAGTAAGAGTAAGACTTTGAGTAAGAAAAAAAATATGCTTGTAATGAATGTGTGTATTCGTGTGCGTTGTCTAGTGTATTCTCGTTTGCACTAATGCAGCCTCGTCAACCGTACCGAAATTATGGTATGGCTAATCTATTTTGTTTTTCCATACCATATACCATAATGACTATATCATTATTAATATCACTGTTATTGTTTATATTATTATTGTTATTATTCATATCAGTATGAATTATAACTGCTCCAAGAAAAATTTCTGGAAACAATTTTTGGAAATAATTTCTGGAAACGATTTTTGAAAATAATTTATAAAAATAATTCCTGGAAATTATTTCTAAAAATAAATTATGGGAACAATTTCTCAAAATAATTTCTGATGATAATTTCTAAAAATAATTTATGGAAATGATTTTTGGGAATGATAGTGTATCTTCGTTTGAACTAATGCAGCGTTGTCAACCATACCATAATTATACTACGACCATACTGTATACTATATTTCATTTATTCCATTAAACAATTTATTTTAAATTACAGAGAACAAGATTTTAAATTATTTTGAAGACATTCAAAGTCCGCCTTACTGCCAACGCGTTATATGAATAACTAAATTGTAGAAAAAATGAAAATTATACCATTGAATTATCTAAGTTAATAGGGGTTTTATTCGATACAATCCAATTTCTATTATTTTATATATTTTATTCATTATTTATAAAATTTTATACTCAAAAATATATTTCTCATTAGGAAACAACAAAGATTGATATGGTGAATATTAAGAATGGAAAAATATTGATATCATTCATATTATTATTGATATTATTTATATTAGTATAAAATATAATAGCCTTAAGAAAAAATTTTTGGAAATACAGTCTGAAAAGAATTTCTGGAAACAATTTTTAGAAATGATTCCCGAACACACACACTCATTTTTTAATTTATCTATTCGGGTTTACATACAGGATGTCTTGCCAGTCCTGCACGTGGTGAATACCACGAGATAGCTCATGAAATTTCAATAAAAAAAATTATTGAATTTTTTATTTCTGTCTTTAGGCTAAGGCCTTTTTATTTGACTAATCAGAATCGTCAATCGAGCGTTACGAACCATTATGATAATAAACCCGGGCCACCCCGTAAATCGTTTTTTTTTAGCCAAAAAAAAGAGCTGTGTAAAAATTGAGATTTTGATTTCAAGTCCATGGCACACGCCTCATGGAGAATTTGTTTTTCCATGGAAATCACATTCGAAACGTTTTTCCATTTGAAATATGTAATTCGATATTTTTTATGGTCACTTTATTTGAGGTCATTTCGTCATCTAATACGAGTGGTTCCTTTCTTTTTTATTTGAAAATTAGGAAACCTTTTCTGTTTATTGAAAAATAGTTATTGCGTAACCAGAATTTTTTGAATAAATCTTTTAAACACATAAACAATTAATAAATTTTTTTTATAAACAAAAAATTATAAATTTTTTTTATCTATTTATATAAATAAACAACCGTTCGTTATATTCATAAAACAAACTATTTTGTCAATCATACATAAGTCAGTGGCATCCAATCTCCTTCTCATAACTTCCGTTTTTCTCATTTTTGAATTTTTATACTCACAACCTTCATCTCCTAATCTCAGCTACATACATCCCTTAATACTTACCGATCTTATCTACAAACCGACCTTCAACAACCCTTCAAAAACGAACTTGTAAAAAACTTTTTTTTTTTTATTTTTTAAAATTTAATTACCACCCTTGACTAAGGAATGGAATGGGACCGGCCCTGTTTTACTACTATTATATCACTTCTATATTCGTCTATGTTTCATTTTCGACATTTTTCGATGCAAAACATTTTCTTTAAAATTTATTATTTGGTTTATGATTTTGATAAAGAGTTGAACAAAAAAAAAAAAAATAAAATATTATATAATTAATTCATTCAATAAATTTATTCATATTTATGTTAGATACTATTTTTAAATTCGAATATTCAATAGAATCCAAATATTTTTTAGAATAAATTTCGGCTCTTGAATTTACAGAAATATTTTATTAATAACATGAATAACATCAAAACAACGATTACTTCATTTTCATGCACATAAGTAACTTATTTTTTTTCTTTCCAGTAAAAAAAATGATGTAAAATAAAAAAATATGAATAAAAAAAAATTAGGTGTATATACGGTAATTCGTAAATTTGATTTTGTCATTTTAAATGAACTGCCTAATTTTTTATATTCATTTTTTCTATTTCACAAATTTCGTTTACGAAAAGAAGAAAAAATGAGTCACTTTAGTGGATTAAAATAAAAAATTTTTGTTTTAATGTTATATCACCCATGTTGTTGAATTATTTGCGATATCCCAAGAAAATTATTGTGGGTAAAATCTTAAGTTTTGACTTGTTTAACAATAACTTGAACATTTTTTTTTAATTAGAAATGATTACAACGAATTCTAGAATGCCTAAATCATAATTGAAAATATTTAAATTTAAGTCTACAGTTCCAAACAACTGTTTTTACTTATTCAAAAGGATGAAATTTTCAAAAATTATGTCAAAGAATCAAATACGCGCTGAACTATACACGGCTAGTCATACGTATGCCCGTTTCTACATGTATATGTGGCTAAGAACGTCACATATGTAAGTGTTGGATTCAGAATGAAAGAAGAAATAAATTCACAATTATTTCCAACACTAACACCAGCAAAATCATGAAAAATAGTGATACGCGCAGCAAATCTTGGACTTTGAATATTATATCTTTCCAACTATACATCGGAAAATTCAAAAGTAAGCTCATTGGATAGAAAAATATGAGTATTTATAGGAAAAGTAGCTTCAATTCCAATTTATATTCAATATTAAGGGAATTAAGGAGCAATTCAAAATTTGTGACATCATACCTATTCAAATTATTCATAATATTACTCATTAAGTCAGTCTGGCGCCCGGAAAAAATAAGATGAGACTTCACCGAGTCTCTCGATATATCGATAGTTTAAGTATATATATATTTATATAAAACCTTCGAACAGAACCTTGAGAATATGCTAGCGTGGTCCTGAGCATTAAGCAAATGCCACGGAAACCAAAAATATTTTTTTTCGAATAATGAAAAAAAATGGCGTCTTGAGTGACCGCAAAAAACCGCGAGACCATTTATTCCATTCCATAGCGGGGGTCTTTGATATCGAATTGTCTCAGAACTCGCTTTGGTATACTATGCTAAGGCGATAAATATGTCATATCGTCAAGCGGCGATTTTACTTTCGTTTGATAAAGGTACAATTGCTCCAAGAATGAAGGATACATAACCGAGCAACGACGAAGTTCTAACCATTTACGAAAGAGTTGATGGAGTTAGAATATAAGTGTGAATCACATTTACTTGTCAAATCCGGGCTGATAATTTTTGTGTTTTGAGTCGAGAAATTATTATCAAAATATTAATTCTATCGAATATGAATAGTATATGATATTTACCTTGCAGTGAATGCACGAGGTGAGTCGATGTGTACGGCTGCCTGGAAGAGAACCGCCCAAACAAGCCAGTATGTTCTTGACAGAGAAAACCGGTGATTTTCAAATAGGTCCATCTGTAATGTCTATTTCTCATTCATTTGTTTTTAAACATGTTAACTCAAACGATTATGCATATGTAACCGGACTTTCAAAACTTATAGGAGGTTGAACCTGAGACTTTTTACTCTAAGTAGAAGATTTTATCCAATTTACCACTGTCTTTTACATTGCTATAAGATAAATAAAGATCTTTCATATTAACTGAGTAGAAATTTAGAGCACGGATCGGATTAAGATAACTAGTTTTCGAATCTAGGCGAAAAAAAAAACTCTTGCTTCTGATTATAATGTTTTTTTGGGAAGTTCAGATCTGGGTTAAATCAGATTACTTGACGTTATCTTTGGAATAAAATTCATGATCCAAAACGGATCGAGATCTTGGATCTGTTTCTAGTCAGGAGACATGATTAAAAAGTCTTCTTGAAATTGGAAAATAAAAATTTTCGTTTTTGATATCTGCATAATGATAAGATGACAAGGGCAAGTAATGATGAGTAGAAGAACAACATGACAAAAACATAAGTCCTGACTGACATAACTTTAAACATTTCGAAACGTCGGGAATTCAAAACCTTGTAAATAAGATTAAAATTTCTCACAATGGCATTTGATACACTTGGTTATTATTTCAAAAAATAATCAAAAATATTGAACGGTCAACCTTGTTAAGAAGAATGAATTAATTAATCTGTAAATTGATGAAAATCATAAACGAATAATAGATATTCGATATTCAGAAATATATATATAGGGGAAACGCCAAATCAAGTCGTTAATTTGGATGACCTAGAATCAAAACTCCTTGAAATTTAAATAGGATAAAGTCCTTGAACAGATACCCTCACTGATTTATTTTTATATTTTTGTCAATTATTTTAGGGCGTTTTATCAAAATTCGTATTTTTTTGTTTTCTTTTCAAAAAAATATATATATATATATTTTTTTAGACACTCATAACACTTTCGAAATCAAGTTTTTCGCAAAAAAAGCTGTTTTCGTCGAGTTTCACCAAATCTGACGAGTTTAAAAATATCATTTTCGAAAAGCTAAAAAATTTCTACACAATACATGAATAAGCCTAGAATGATGTTGGGTTCTTCGAAAACGGAGAGGATAAATGAAAAGGCCCAAAAACTCTATGATTTCGAACTATGAGGTATAAATCAGTTTTTTAAAATAGTTAGGATATTTTTTTTTCGTAATCAAAAGTTGTATCGTTGAAACTAGGACTATTTATTTGAAAATTTATGGAGTGAATCACTTTTTTATTGGCTAGATTTGATCTGTTGATGTTTTTCTATAGAAAAAATATGGCTCAAAACCGAAAAGGCTTGTTAGAAAAGTTGTAGTGGGCAGAGAAAAAAAGATAAAACGAAAAAAAAAATTCTAAAAAATAAAACATGGTGTGTAAAGTGTGAAAATATTTTTTTTTATGGCCAACTAGGCCATATTGAAATTTTATACACTGAAAAAAAAAATTCTATTTATAAGACAAAAAGTTCTTGATAATAGAAAATTTCTTCTTGCAAAAAAATGCATTTGTGTTTTTTAAAGTATGCTTCTTCGATTATGGATAAATATGTCTCGGATCGAGACAAACTGTTCATGTATTTAGAAGTATACTTCTTGGATTATGAACAAAAGTGTCTTAGTTCAAGGCATATGCTGTTCATGTTTTGAGTAGTATACTTCTTGAATTCCCAATAGAAATAGGTTTTTATTTTCTTTCTTACCTTCATATTGAAACCAGATGGAGAGAGCCATTCGAATAAAAAAATCATAAATGTCGATGCATGAATTGCAACAATACCAACAAGCATCCATGAGGCAGTATCAAAAGGCTCTGAAATAAAGAATGTTTATTATAACGACAAAATTCTCTCTTTCTAAATAGTCACCAAGAAAAGCTGTCGGCGAAATAATTCCGGTTCTTTTTGCGACAACAATTGAGATTCCAGTCTCCATATAAGGTTCTGTGAAATCTACTACGGCTTCCCTCTCCGAATTGATCATCAAGGAAGTTAAAACCATATCCGTTTTTCGATTAACGAGATCAGCTATCAGTCCATTCCATTTTCCATTCTAAAATAAGTAACGAAAAAATTCGGTAATAATTAAAACATCCGAAACAGGAGCAAATATCGAAAGTACTTTTATGTTCTTAGCAACTTGGACATACATCTACGGTACCCCATTTTCCATCTTCAACTCTAACCAATTCGTAGGTGAATCCAATTTCCTCAGAAAATTTTTGCAATAAATCGATGCAAAATCCACTACAGCATTGATAAAAACTTTCATTTCTTTGAGCAGATTGGACATCTATTCTGAAATAATTCAAACTTTTCTAAATTCTGGTTTTATAATTCCCAGGTAGAAATCTAAGTCGATTTCCGACACTCAACATCCACTGGACGTCGAAAAACCGAGCTCGGATCGACGTCGAAACGTTACGTCGGAATCGCTCGATTCGACATCGATCCAGAGGAAGCCCTAATGAAATTATGCTAAGAAAAATAGGTGACAAGTGGTTCTCATTGAGTAAAATTTAGTAGTCAACTCAAGTAGTAGTTAATTTAATCTTGTGTAAAATTGATATTATATTGTAGAATATTGATATAATTGTATCTTCGTATATTTGATTTCGTATATTAAGGCAATATATTTTTAAGATACTTGATGTATCTTACAAATCTATCACTGCGACAGGCTGTGTTGCCGCATCACCAATCGACGGCTCTCTATAAGTTTGCACTACAGCGCCATACTTGGCAACTGCGTTCTGTTAGATATCAGTTAGATATACACATTTTCTTTCTGATTTCGTGTTCTTATGATAAGAAAATAAAAAACTGTGGATTTTTTTAATATCATTTATCTATAGATGAATAAAAATTTTTAGACGAAAATATGAATGCATATAATAAATTAATCTTAAATGTCTCAAATCCATGAAAGTGTAAAATGTTTCGTGGTTATAGAGTTCATTAATTGTGGAAGAAAAAAAAACTAGGTGTGTGGAAATCGTCCCCAAAAGTTGGCTTAATCTTGAAAAATGTAATAAAGTTGAAGTATTAAAATGCTTTTATCCTGAACCATCTTATGATGGAGTGGATGACATGATAAAAGCATCAATTGAACCGGACAAAAAATCATGGAAATCCTATACTGTCAAATGTTTATATAATGCAGGTAGGTAATTGTTGTAGTAATTTTATTGTGATTTAAAGAAAATTTTTATGTATTTAGTTTTTATCTATTAAAAAAAAAAAAAAAATAACAAAGTAACATGGATTTTTACTAGTGTTAGAGAGTTACTTGGTAGCAGTGTTAATGTGCAAGAAACTTGAAGAAAAAAGCGATATTTCTTTTTTTTCCTTTGACAATGAGGATGATATAAACCTTCAAGGGGACGACCTTGAAGATGCCACCCAGAGGGAACAATTCAAAAAAGTCGAAGAACAAGTAGATCATGTGTTGCAGGGTAACTAGTAAAAATTGAACTGGTATTTAAAATTTTATAATTTAATTAATATTTTTTTTTCTATCGCAGTGAAAAAAAATCATAGAATGATGCAACAAACTGAAAGCAAACAACTGGTAGCTGCTAGAAAAAACAACGAACTAGGTATTATACTTATTAAATTCGATTAATTCATTTCTTATTCTTTTTTTTTAACTGATAAAAATAAAAAGAAAAACCCTTATCCATTAAGTATCAAGTTTTTAATAGTTTTTCCTCATTAAATTTATTATTTGAGATAAAACTAATCACATGACAACCAGTAAAAAATCTGATGCATGAAATGAAAATATAAATACTGTCGAGCCCATGAAAGAGAGTTTAAGTGGACTTGAAGGATTTGAAAATTATTGTGAGGTATTCCAAACGCAAAATAATTTATACCAAATAGGTAAAGATATAACTGGTGAAGGTATTGATTAATAAATCAACATTCTGATAGTTTTTTTTCTTTCATTTTCAATACATTTATTCATAATATCTTGAATCTATTTTGATTTTTTTTTCTCTTCCAGATTTACTATTCAAGACGTCTGATAATAAAGTTGAATTACCTAATATTGATAACAATAGCACACAGTTAAATTCAGCTGCACCTGCAATACACTATGGATTACCTTTAAAATCTGGTAACTATTATTTTTTTAAAAGATTATTCAATTTATAAAATGTAGTATTGACCTTTTGTAATGTTATTTTATTCGACTGATATTGATACTATAAATAAGCAATTGATTATTTTGAAAAAAGAAAATGTTACCATAAAGGAAGGCATTACTGATTTAAAAATGCAAATAAAATTAAGAATGTGTTGAAGGAAATTATTGCAATAAGTAAAAATTATATGAAAACAGAATCATGCATAACTGATTGAGGAAATTTAACAGAAAAATACTCTATTGCATTTCCGATAACATCTCGAAAGTCTTTAGATATATTTGAAAAAAATTTTAATACAAAATCACAAATCCGGATAGACACGGTAATTAAAATTTCATGATAATTTGAGGAAAAGATACATTATTTACTTTAAAACTATTTGTTGACTATTTTTAGAAAGCTGTGATGTTAAATATGATCAATGGAATTGAAGAATTGACGAAAGGTACGAGAATTATTGTTAAAAAGTTTTTGTCACCTGGTCTAGCATCAAAAATTGTAGTCCAGAGAAAAGTGGCATCAGAAGATGATAAGGTTCCAAATAAAAAAGAAGTTTTAAAAATAACGCATCCAACTTTCGTCAGCTGTATCATAAGTAAACTAAAAAAAAATTTAATATAAATAGAAATTATAATTTTCAGTAAATTTCGATGTAAAATGGTATTGAACAGCATTTTTAATTTTTTAGATACTTTAATGAAACATCACAAAGTATCTGAAGAGATTTCCTTAAGAAACCTAGGCGTGGTCATCACCAGATCAACTGAGTGGTTTGGAAAAAAAAAATTTTTTTTCAGAGCACTATTATGTAAATTATTATTTAAGAAACATAAAACGCAAAAAATTTCAATTGCACTGCTTTATATTTAGAAAAATCTTCAATTCCCCGAACTTTTCGCTCGAATTCTTGTGGAATTTGTTTTTTAACTTGTAGAAGATGTTTTGAAATTTGTGCTTTTTGTTTTTGACTAACTTTGTATTGTGAAGAAGAAGAAAACCAATTTTCCAGAAGTTTTGACATTACTCCCAAAAACCACAAGTGCATAACATCCAGGACGAATGTCCGTACCATGTTGATACTTGGTATAATATTTTTCAAGACTGTAACTCCATTGTGATGTTAATAATCTCTGAATTCTCTGAATGAGGCATCTGTTTTTTCATTATCACCAATACGAGTAAATACAATCATGCTTTTTTTTGGTCGTCTTCTTTGGCTTTGACTCAATTCATTTACATCATTTTGATTTTGGGATGGTTCACCAATAACACATCAGTGTTTTCCTGTATGTCCTTGCATATTCTTCAAAAAAGCACGAGCTGGAGTGTCAGCAATAATACATTGTATATGATGGCCTGCAATGTTGACCCCATTTGCAAGTAATTCATTAATTTCCAAAACAAATTCTGCCGAATAATCATTAACATCATTTGGGTTGAACTGTTCATGATACATGGCAACAACGAATGGATTGTACTTGGCAGATTTAGAATATACTTAGCTCAAAATTGGCCATATGTCCGATTTACTGGATTTGGAATCGTTTAAACCATCACAGTGAAACTGTAAATCGATATCATTTGTTTGATGTGCTTCTGGATCGATGCACCGTTCCAAGCCTTGTTCGATACCACAATAAGTAAACTCACCCATGGTTCCATTTGAATCTCTTATATTTTCATTGGTATATTTGGCTCCTACTGTCCCCAGTAAAGTTTCAGAGCATTTTGGCAAAGTGTTTCCACCAGGCCAATCTCGTCTAAGAACAACAAGAAGCGCATCCAAAGTCGCATGGGAAACTCTTCGTCTAAGTGCCCACTCAATTAAACTAATTCTTCTCGAATGATTGTCGTTAATATTTTAAATATCATATTATCATCATCGCCAAAACCATCACCATCATCGCCAGATTCATTACAATCATCCCTGTCAATATTATCATTACTATCATCATTTACATTGTCATTCTCAGAGGAGATATCATCTATGTCTAATGCATCAGAAAATTCTACATCTTAATAAATCGTATATTGTCAAAAAAAAATGTATACATATCTGACACATGAAATTCAGGTGGTTTTAATTTCAGTGTGTCAACTGTCAAGTTTGAGATTATTAAGCGATGTCTACACACTATAGAAATTCTTGCGACATCTTGCAGCAAGATCTATTATCGCTAGATAACTAGTATAATTACAGTGGAAATGATTTTTGCAAGTCTATCGCAGCCAATGGGACATGTTGAAGGTGCACGTGAACGCCCTCTATTTGAATGGAAAGTTTAGGTCATTCTAGTCAATAAAAATAAGAAAATAAATAAATAATAAAATTTTATTCTTTATTCATTTTCTTATTATTATTATTATTATTAAGCTAAATAGTATTATAAATTTATTTATATGACTACGAAACCGCGCCGGTATAGGAGAATAGCTTTTTTATGTCGTAGATATACAATAAATATGGGACAAAAAAATTTCCTCGCGTTGGATTCGGAGAATGTTATACATTAAAATGAATAAAAAAATTATATTTATTGTTAAAAAAAATTGCATGCGTGGTTTTTTGAAGATGCAGCATATTTGAAGATTAGCTTGCAATTCTTTTGTCCTATTTCATTTCTTCAAAGAATTTAACAATTTTTTCACCGAGCAGAATTGCAAAGATTATAAAAAATAATGATTATTTCACAAAAATTGAGAAAACAGCTATTGAAGTATGTTTAGATCTTGCTTTCTTGGAAAGGAAATACAACAAATGTAACTTCGTTTCCTCATAAATTGAGGAAAAAACTAAAAAGTTTATCATTGCAATGCATTGCAGGTAATAATCAAATTGTATTATCAGAAAATTAGTCTAAGCCAATAGACACTATATTCAATAAATAAATCAATTACATCTTAAAATATTGTTTTTATGATTATTTATTTCAAATTTCTGTCTCAGTTCATTTACAATAACTCTCTATATATCCGTTGCGTTTTCCCATGTGTCGTGTTCAGGATCGAAACCTAGCCACCGTACAAGTACTTTATTTTTACGTTTTTTTATAATTTTTTCAATAAGATATACTGAACTCAGTTCTTCTTGACAAAAACATTCTTCAACATTGTTATCTTGATAGTCAGTAAGTTTCTAAGTTATTGGTTTTGTATTCCATACTTTTTGAATGTAAAAACTTCAGTAGTCCAATTAGGAGTGTAGCCTTCATCGAAAATTTTTTTGTATTTACTTATTATCATTTTATCATCTGTTTTGAATTTTTTTCTTTCAATTTTGGTGTGACACAAAACATTGGATTTTGATTATGATATATTTCCCTTAATATATCTTTTTCATTGTTTTTTGTGACATTTTTTGATGAAAAAAAAAGATGAGGTAATTGGCCTTGAATTTAAAATTCCTTCTATTTCTATGACGAACTTCTCAAATTCTTCGTAAGTGAATAATGAATCACCCACGACTCTGTTTAAATGTTTAAACAATTTTATCATTGACTCCCACAACCTACCCTGATGGGGTGCTAGTGGAGGATTAAAATGCCACGTTATAGGTTCTGGAAGCACACCAGTCGCAAAATCATTAATTGTTTTTTGATATTCGGTTGACTGAAGTTAATTGTATAATTCTTTCAGTTCATTCTTGGCACCAACAAAGTTTGTGCCATTGTCTGAAAATATGTGACGTGGAGTGCCCCTTCTTGCTATAAAGCGTCGTAGGGCTCCAAGAAAACCCTGCGTCGTCATGTCTGTTACCACCTCTAGATGCACCGCCTTTGTTACCATGCATATGAATACACACACATAGACCTTCATTTTATTTCTATTGCGAAACTTTTTTTCCTTCACAAAGAACGGTCTACAATTATCTATTCCTTCTCTTTCAAATGCCATAGCTGATGTTACTCTCGCGCTTGGAAGATCACTCATTTTGTAATTTATAACCCTTGCATTGAAACGAGAACAATTTTTGCATTTTTGAACTATTTTTCTTATTTGATTTTTACCATCTAGAATCCGAAACTTCTTACGTATCGCATGTAATGTAGCTTGAATTCTGATATGCTATTGTTGTTCATGTACTGATTTAATGATAAGATCTGTAATTGAATTACGACTCGGAAGGAGTATTGGATGTTTGTGATGGAAGCAAGATTTGATTTTCTTAACCGACCTCCTACTCTGAGAACCCCTTCATCATCCATAAACGGGGATAAAACAGATGTTTTTCTTTCCTTCGTCATTCCACTCTTTTCTAACTCGGACAAGACTGTACAGAGATACTTGGCTTGAATACATTTTATTAATTTTAATTCGGCCGATTTAATTACTACCGTAGTTATTAGACCAGCAGCCTTTCTGCGTTGTCGAAAACGCATTGCGTAAACAACAAAGCCCAAAAGATGCCGATATGATTTGAACGGTAATCCTTGCCCAAAATCTGACAAATCTTGTGGTTGAGAGAAAAGAGTGCATTGCTCAGGTTTTGCATCAGAGAGAATGCATATATTAGTTCTAAATTCTAACAATGAGGTGATTGCCTCCGGAGGCTTAGGCCATTCATACTCTTGTCTACAGAGCAACACGGGGCCTGTCAACTATCTATTATTTTTTGAAAAGACCTTTGGAGATTGGCCTCTCAACAATGGATCTGCTGGATTATCGCCAGACCGCACATGCCGCCAACTCTTTCCGACTGATTTCTTTTGGATTTCAATAATCCTGCTGGATACATATGTTTTCAACAAATGAGCCTGAGTATCAATCCAATGTAGTACAATCGTAAAACCCGACCAAAACACTGTTTTTGTTGGAGTGAATATAAATGCTCTTTTGGCTTTATCGTACAATCGTACGAGCAGTTGTGCTCCACATAATTCCAGTCGAGGAATACTACTATCGTCTGTAACCTTCAATAGTGAGACGCGAGACTTAGCACATATTAATTGGCTGATGAACTTGCCGTTAAACAATGACGACCGCATGTATAAACATGCACCATATCCAGCCATGCTGACGTCACAAAAGCCGTGCAATTGAATGTTTGAGCAGTCCTCGTTGGTTATGCGACGATCAAACTTGATATCATTCAATAAATTTAATTCATTTACGAAAGCACACCACAATGTGTGAATGTCTTCGGGGATGGATTCATCCCAGTCGACCTTTGCTTTCCATAGTCTTTGCATGATGGTTTTAGCATGTAGAATGACTGGAATCAATAATCCTAGAGGATCGTGAATCTTTGCAATTTCTGAGACGACATGTCGCTTTGTAATTCGAGAAGAGAGTACAATGGCCTTGACGGCGTATCGAATTAAATTGTTTTTGGGGTCCGAAAACACACCTAATGTTTTCAATGTATTATCTTTATTTAACATAAAGTGAGAATTTATGTTTGTATCCGATAGGTCGTTTAACAACCGGCGATCATTCGATGCCCATTGTCGTATGTTGAATTGACCACTTTTTACAATTGAATCAATTCATCACGCAATCTACGAGCATCTTCTAATGTTTCTGCACCAGATAACAGGTCATCTACATAGAGATCTTCCTTTAGAACTTTCGATGCGACTGGGAATCGTTCCGCCTCATCGTCAGCTAACTTATGCAAATTTCTTATTGCTAGAAACGGAGATGAAGATATTCCAAATGTCAACGTGTTTAATTGAAAGGTTAATAGTTGATCGTTCATGCGCCAGACAATGCGCTGAAAGATACGATCCTCCTCATGTAGTAAGACTTGCCGATACATTTTTTCAATATCGGCAGAAAAGACGTATTTAGGTGAGCGAAATTTGATTAATTGGACGAATATTGTTTCTTGGATAGTTGGACCCGGTAGTCATAAATCGTTTGATGATTTTCCACTTACAGATTCAGCTGAAGCATCGAATACAACCCTGAGTTTGGTGGTAGCACTACTCATTTTAAAAACAGGATGATGTGGAAAGTAATAACCTTCATTATCAGGTGAAGAAACGAATGACATGTGTCCTAAATCAATACCTATGTATACTCAATTTTTAAATCAGAATTGGTATTAAATTTTCGTTCTAATGACAAAAGGCGTTTCAAAGCTGATGCATATGAATCGCCTAAAGACTGACTCCCGTCGCGAAAAAGTAAACGTACAATATATTTCCCCTCTTCGTTTCGACTGACAGTCTTCATAAATTTATTCTCACATTCAATGTCTTCCTTTGACTTGTGTTTCTCAGGTAGTATTTCTTCTAGACACCAGAATTTGTGTATTTGTTTATCCAATGTGGATAATTTGCATGTATGTTTTTCGGCTGGGAGTTTGGTATTAGTGGAGCCAGCTGCAATCCAGCCTAGTAGTGTTTTTTGTAAGTAAAAATGATAGTTTTGTTGAGATAAATTTAATCTATCAACTGATAATAAAGAGATAGTGGGTCCAGATCCAATAAGCATGTCAACTGGACAAGGAATGTGAAATTCTGGATCAGCCAGTATCACGTTCTTTGGAATATTAAGAAGTTCTCTCGGAAACGGCTCTGAAGGAGTCGCATCTATTATTTTAGA
>JAPYYR010000684.1:0-24448 GCA_030523065.1 Aphidius colemani
GTATGGATGCATCCATGGAGACACAATAGCCTGGGCTTCTTTATTTTTTTGATACACAAACGCTCGGTTGATTTGCTTTCGTCTACATTATTTATACATTTTTTTTTTTTTTCTCCTAGTTTCTCTCGCAACTTGAATATATTTTGGTAGAAAGTAATGAAATAAATTTATAACATTTTGATTTAAATACATAAAATATAAAGCTTTAGAGGTCTTTTTTTTTTGAATATTTTACTTTGCCTTTGCCAGGATATTTTGATAAATGAGTAATTCAAATTTAAATTACAAGTTTGCGGAAGTATGTACTGTACTTTACATGTATGCAAAATTAAAAGCAATACGTATGAATACATACCCACCCAAGTAGAAATGCATCGGGTGCCAAGTTAATTTTTTATTGATGGGTGTCATTTGTTACCATCGATGCATCTTTTCTCAATTCTTAATTCATACTTTGTATGCTCTTTCGAAAGAAAATAAAAAATAAATAACAAAAAGTACATGTATATTAAAAAAAATAAAAAATAACATTGCAGCAAACGATGTATACGAGTTAATTGTCGCTTGAGGGTATATTTTATGAAAAAAAAAAAAAAAAAACTACAATAAAATAAAAAAGAACTTTCATGATTTTCAACACTAAGCGCTGCAACGTCATTCAAATCAATATTTACACATTGAAATTGCACAAATTGATAATCAACAAATTTCATGTATATATAGTTGGGGGGAGTTTAAAAATTTCATAGTAATAACTATAATGTCTATTAAAAAAAAAGATCAGATGATAAGTTGACGATGGGAACTCATAAAATCATAGTTGATTACTAAGTAAATGGTAAAGAATAATAAGTGAAATTTTAATGTCTCATAGTCTCATATTCTGGATGATTGAACTTTTGTAGCCAAAGGCCGATCACGACCCCATAATAAATATATATATATACTTGTGTTGTAAAATAGTCGAATAGTGGATGTATAGTTTTGTGCTGAGATCGTTAGATCACTACCGATGTGGATCGCCGCAGCAGCCCAGGAGGCACCTTTCGCCCTTTCTTTTTAAATTTTTTTTTTATTTTTTCCTCTTTTCTCTCTTTTTCCTCTCTCATCTTTTATATACACCAACAGTCTCGATCCTCTGATATAACTCGACGATAAAATACTGTGCCGGATGTATAAACGATACTCGTGGCAATATCTTTCGACGTTTCTACCACGGTGGCCTCTGATACAACTTTTGTATAATATGTATAAACACGTTTTTCTCATTCAACACATTCGGATCAAAATTCTCGCGCCGCACGTCTAGCCCCGCATATTATATATATTTATATTGGTATACATATGTATATAAATATATCCAAACGAAATCTCATCTTGTCTGACTCTTGGATTATTATTTTCAACCTGTCAAGCTTCTTACTTTAATCGAAATTAAAATTTGAAAAAAAACCCTCTTTATTTCATTATTTATAGGCCTTTTTATTTTTCTTCGAATAATCATTTGTCTCATTTTCATAAAATTATGAGACACCTCAAATATTATCAATTAATTTATATATTAAAAAATTAAAATTTTAATATTTACATAATTTAAAATAATAAAAATAATAAAAGAAAACATAAGCAGCACATTTAGCAGCTCGCAGTAAATTAAATAATAATAAAAAAAATTATAAAAAAATAAAATAAAAATACTCAAACAAGGCTAGTGTACTTGGAATGATAATTAAGCAAAGTGCGTGGCCTGTAAAGTGTAATAAAAAAAATTTGAAAAAAATTCCAAGCGATCCCAAAAATAAAAAAAAATATTTCTCTGACATTTCCGTGTTCTGCGGTTATGACCGTTTGGGCCAATATAAACATTAAAAAAAAAATTAAATATACATTTTTTCCGTTTGACTTGTGTCTTTTGTTGTAATCATTAACCGAGAGTCGTGCATAAATCAGATTGTTAATATAATTTGGCGGTAAGTTGTTTTGCGCCCAATTTGAAATGCTTTAAAAAAATATATAAAAATTTAATAAAAAATACTGTAATGCGTTGTTTATACATGGCATATATCTTGGGATGGTTGTATTTCTTATTTTTTTTTGTCAAAAAAATCACAAGCATAAATATCAAGTGTGTGGTGAATATAATAAATAGAGGGATGATACTTTTTGGTCATTGAAAGATTTGTGCGCTAGGTTTTAAAAAAATATACGTAAATTTTATACTGCTGTCAAATTACAGTGGTACATGGCCATTGACCACCCATTATGACGTTCATGGCAGTTAAGTGGGACGTAACCAATGACGGTAATAATGTTGATATTAACGAACGATGGAATACTTTTAAAAGTCGCACATATAAATATCGTTGCAACAACTGGAACATGCTCATGGCTTCTTGTATGTCTAAAATTATAGGTGTTATGTGGGAGGCTGGGTACTGCAGATTAATTTTAATGCTTATTGATTTTAATATTTTACCACCTTATATGTGTATATGCACATAATATAATGTGCATAACACTTTGAATGCATTTCTGGTTTTTTTATGATCTCCAAAAGAGCGTAATAACAACTTGGTTTTTTTTTATTTTCAAATTTTTATCTCTCAGTCTGTGTGTGCTTTGTTTTATGTCTTATTTTATTATTTATTATTCAAAGTATATATATATATTTTTTTAAATTATTTTAACATCAAATTAATGGCTAATTTTTTTTTGGTAATTTATTTATACGAATTTTTCAGTATTTTTTAATTTTTTTTTTGCGAGTTATCGTGCAGTTTAATTGTATAATATTTATGAAAAAAACTTGTTGTTTTTTTTATTTTTATTTTCATCTAATATGCAAGTATTAGGCACTTAATTTTTCAACATAAATATATTTTTATTTTATCGATATTTTTTAACACCTCGTTGGAATAATTTAACAGTCAACTATTTTGTTATTGAAAAATAAAACAAATTTAAAATTATAATTATTGTTAACCCTTAAAAATTTTTTCTTCAATTTTCTCACGGTGAAAAGACGGTCGGGTTCCAGAAAAATGTCCAGTGAGAAATTTACTTTGAAAAAGAAATAAAAAAAAAGAAAAAACATTAAAAAATTCAGTAGTAAATTGAAAAAAGAGGAACAGAGAGAGCGAAAAAAAGGAGAAATCTTTAAAAGAAGACCCATCACTTTTGTTCGTGGTCGAATATTTTAGAAAATTTATGTCTAATAAAAAATTAACAAAATTCCATTGTCATGTTAAAAAATGTTATGCTTGCTTCGGACGAACTTTAACTGCAAGCCGAGACCCCGTCAATCTCAATGATTTACCCTCGAATATTGCTTTTCTTACTTTCAAATAATTTTCTCTTTCTGAGTCACATTTACCTCATGTTAATAAATCAGCAGCAGCAGCAGCAGCAGCACTATAATCTCGATAAATTTTTAAATAAAAAAATAAATTTGAATAAAAAAATAAGCATTTTAAAGACAAAAATTTACAGTGGCAATATACAAGACAGATGAAATTGTTAACTCGGTGTTAATAAATTGAAAAATTCAAGTCTCGTTGATATATACACAAAATATATCCACAATTTTATGTGATTTAAAGTCCTGAAATCAGTGCGTTATTTACAATGTTAATTGGCACTGGTCGTCACACACAAATTTATGCTAAAAGCCAAGATGTTATCAGGCAAACGGTTGCGCGCGGGTTACAGGCGCTGACAGATACGACGACGTCCGAGGATATATGTAAAAAAATAAAAAGACGAATGGGATGAAATAAAAAAAAATTGAAATTAAATAAATTAAATAAGCCCAGTGTTTGTTGGTTATATACATATACAGCATAGTGGATACGCGCCCAATGATAATTCATGTTGCGATATTGATCTCATTTCCATCAACCTCACTGGATCCATGACGAGATGCGCTCTTTCGAGCTTTTATTTTTGTGCTTATTTGATATTTATAAATATATATTTGGTTGATACGCCAAGGTAAAGACCATAAAAGTTTCAGAGAAAATTACATTTCAATGCTATTTCCGTTTTGCTTGGCACTTGGCACATTTTAACACATCTGTCTCACCAATTTTACCTTTTTTTTTTTGAGTTCCATTTGTTTTGTTTACAAGGGAAGACCTTTGAAGTGAAAATAAAACGATGAATATTTGGCAAACGTGTCGGCCAGATTTATAGGGTATACCTGGAGCTTATGGCATGTGCCTTCCAGACTGCTTGTCTCCAGCCATTGAAAGGTCTCTGAGTAACACCAGCGGGATAGATTAAATTTACGTGCAATTTAGACTAGACATAGCATCATCCCATTGTGTCAAGACCCAAGGGTGAACTTGACTACCTTGATGCCTTTTTTTTTTCAAGTTTTATATTATTTTTTTGCTTTTTTTTTACTCGAAAAAAGATACCTCAATGCTCTGCACTCTTTGCTATTCTATTATATATGTACACATGTTTTATTTATTTATTTTTATTTTCTGGTCTCAAAACATATTTAACCTTGAAAATTGAAATTTTTTTTCCTGTAATTCTTCATGGATAATTTATTTGCGACTTACTTTCCCTAGAAAAAATTCAATGGTATGCGAAAATAAAAAATCAGAAAATTTATGGCTGGAAATTTGGAGGCTGATGTTGGAAATGACTTGCTGAATTGTTTTTTTTTTTTTTATTTAAAAATCTTTAAGCTTTGAATTATTAAGTCTATCGAGTAGAGGATATTATTTTTTAATTTTATTTTTCGGTAAAATATTCACTGTAAAATACTGGACCCTTGTTGGCCTCTTGTTGATGGTGAAATTTTTTTTAATCTCCTTCAAACCCACATATATATACACTGAGATATATAAACTTTGACAGGCATACTCAATTTCAAATTTCTCATTCATTTTTGCTCCTGAAAATACATTTTTTAAAATACCTTATAAAATGTATTTTTAAACATTCATAAAGAACATTTTAAAGACACAGTGAAACGAAACACTGGCGATAGTTATTGGTCTTAAAAAATATACTTGAAAGGACATTTGACGGCCTCAAAATAACCAAATAATTTTTTATTTTTTATATTTAAAAAAATCATTATTATACTTTTAATTTAATTTTTTTTTTATTTTAAATTACAAAATTATTTAAATAAATAAAAACACAAATTTCTTGATTTTTTTTCTCAACTAACTAACATACTCGATGTATATTTTGGCCGAAAAAAAAAAAAAACAAATTTTATATATAAAAAAAATTTACAAACTGGATGTGTCAGTTTGTGACATCTTAATTGAAATACTTAATGAAAAATAAAAATAATAATGACGAGACTTAGAGCATGTATATTTCTGCATTTAATATTGATAAAGAAAAAAAAAAAAAAATTGATCCATGCATCTTTGGTTTGTCGACATAACACCGATCTTATCTGTCTCAAGAATCAACACGGATACCCAACATGGAAAACAGAAACGAGGTAATCCGAGAACACACGTCGGCTTTAATGCTCCAATGACATAAAAAAATGTTCAAAAATCCAAATTCAAAAGCAAAACAAAATTTTAAATACCTTCAATTTAAAAACACATATTCTAGCACGTTAATGTGTATATTTTTTAAAAATATACTTACATTTTTAAATATGTGTAAATGAAAAAAAAAAAAAACATAACTGATCAGCTCTTTGTGGACGGTAGAAAAAAAATATGAATAACATATATAAATTTATATGCAATTTTTTTAAATTTAATGCATCATGTCAGTCAGTCCCGGTGAAATTTTCCTTCACTCAATAAATCAAAATATACATTTGCTCGCAGAGAGAATATAAAAACGAGCAATTCTTGAATATATATAAACCAATTGCATAATGTAACAACAAGATCGATGAATTGTGGGTTAACTGGACATGAGGGTACTGTACCAAGTGCCAACTTAAGTACCCAATTCAACTGAGATTGAAGGATATTGCTGTTTATTATTGTTATTACTATTGGCAGACACACGTGGGTGCAAATAAGACAAACCAGCTGACTTTCACCCTGGCTATGGATAACTTATTACACATCTTCAATATGTATGTGTATAGCAGTGCATTCAAACACATTATGTTTCCTGGAAATACCATCAGGTACACCGATGAGTTGCATCAATAGATACGAATTAAATTGACACGGTATATTTATAATACTGCATCATCAAGTCACGCGATCATCTCTGCTATTACACAATCAATCACAAATTGAGTGGTTTTTTTTTTTTTTTTCTTTTTGGAAATGATAAAACAAACTTGAATTTGTCCATTAAATTGTAAACAAACTTGAGGTATTTAAACTTTTATGCAGTCAGCATTAAAAACATTTTAATCAAAATTTAATTGACTAATAAAAAGATTTTATACTCGTCTAAATATCTTTATGCCGTTTGATGAATTGACGATTATTATTTTTGTCAAGTTGTGAAAAGTAGAGATGTCTGCTGCAGTCTGTAGGGACATATTTGCTAGAGTGATAAATATTAGGCACATTGGAAAAAAATAAAAAAATATTAAATTATTTACACATGATCATGAGGCTGCAGATGAAAAAAAATAAAATAAATACTGTCATCATGAAGAGCCAGCACGTGTGTTGTTAACCACTTGTGCATAACGATATGAATAAAACAAAATGAAATCATATTTTATGAGAAAGATGACCTCACGATGTTTCATGGACTCGCCTCAATGCACCGATGACTGATGAGGCGCAAAACATACGTAGTATAATAAACTTGGTGTATAATAATATTACTGGTTATATTTCTACGAAGATACCCAAGACGTTGTAACCAAAACACACGATTCATGAACGTGTCCAAAAGCATAAACTAAAAAAAATATGCGAAATAACCATATTGCACACATGTCAAATATGCCTGCAAGCAAGCACGTGCTCAGATTTTATTATGTTTTTTGATTTTAAGTTAAAAAAAGCATCCACTTAATATATTTAAAAAAAAAACAACAATTTTATTCTCAGGTAAAAAAAGAACCACCAAGTCTCCATTAAATTGAAACGCCGGAAATTATTTTCTTTTGCATTTTGACCTACCAGTGTGTTGATGGCTCTGTTGACGAGAAGAGACAAAAAAAGAAAATAGTTTGCTAAAAATATGTTCAACAGATGGATAGAGTGTAGTCGCAAAATTGCCTCATTAATGCAGGTGCGTGTGTGTCATGCTGGAAGATGAAAAAAAATATAATTCTCAAAACTTGTATACACGATGTGTCACACACAGACTTCATGAATGAAATAGAATTTTTGGAAGAACTTTAAACTGATTAACCACGCAACAGATACGTTTTTTTTCTGAACACGTATACGTAATGTCAAGGCCGTGAGAAAATGAAATAAAATATACAAAATACGTAGGCCAAATTGATACATAATTTGTGTCGTCAATTGTCAATGAGATTTTTCTTCAAGCAAAAATATTTAACATGCCAAATTGATTTGTTTACCAAATAAAATTATATGATGATAATTGAAAAGTTTATATAATATCAAGTATGAATAACAAAATTTCAATTTCATCATCATGTTAAAAATAAAAATATATATTCCAAATGGTGCAGACGGATTACGCTCAAGGTCAAGAGTTGGCGCCTGGCAACACCCAGCCAACAATTAACAACACAAGCCGCAAAAAGAACCTGAATATATTTCATCGTTGTATATAGTATAACGTCGATTCGTCTTCACATGTTACTTGTTGTTTTATATGCATATATACACACATAAAAGATCAATGCGTGCAGAACAATTCAACGACGTTGCTGCATTATAATCCAAAGCGTCGCGGTCTGGTTCAAAGACCTTAAAACTTTATACCTGTCGCACGTGGTCCTCCTTCTTGGTGTCTATGTGTGGTCACCTCTTTTTTTTTTTTGTTTTATATAAATATATATTCGGTATTTATTTTTTATTTTCAACACACAAATAGATGCAGCATATATATTGGAAAAAAAAAAAAATTGTTGGAAATTAGCATACGATTGACCTGAGATCGCGGAGGGTCGACGACTGTTTCCTGCCAAGGAAATGTTAACTCAACAGTTGATGTGTATCAAAAAATAAATAAATAAAAATTAAATAAAATAGAATTGTATAAAATGCATTTTATCGATGATATATATTGAAATATTAAAATTCATTCGTCTTTTCTAGAGTCAATTGTGAATACACCCGTATATACGGGATTCTTGGTTTTCCTTTTAAAAAGTCAGTCATTCGTCGATTGGAAAAACTTTGATTGTTGTTTTTTTTTTTTATTATACGACTATAATAGTTCTATGAAAATATTTTATTGTGAAAAAAGTTGTCTTTGAGCTGCAGGTTGCTTCAATTGAAGTCATCCATTGAACTCAAAATAATAGAAATAATAGCACCAGCAGAATTCTTTTTATACCCTTAGATAGAATGAATTGAAAAATAAAAAATAAAAATCTCTTGGTGGCCACCTTTTAGAGTCAAATTTATAGAAAAATAAAATATTTATCACCTTCATGAACCCCTATATTTATGTAATTCTGAATGATGAGTATATTTATTTTTGTTATTAAAAATATTTGTCATTCGATTTCTCATATTAACAAGATTATCAAAAATACTCAGACAATTTTTTTATGATTATATTGATAATTTGACAAAATTTGCTTTATTATAACACATGGCTCAATCGGATGTTTAGTAACAGGTTAAAATACCTGGCCAATCAACAAGTGAATAGCGCATATGCATAGCAATCCCATAAAATTCAATAGGAAGAATTTATTTGTGACATGTGAACTTGTGGATTGAGGAAACTTGACTTGGTCACACGATACCTGTAATTTCAGCGTTAATTTTTATGTTGAGTAAAATGAAAAAACCATGTATATATATGAATTGAAATACAAAAAAAAAGGGTCAGCGTGAGAACTCGGTTAAAGTCGTTGGTAAGTTTCTATACGCAGCAGGGGGGCTTAAGTACGTTGAAAGAGGTTTCATTAGGGTTGTTTAGTCGTTTCCCTACCTGATAATAAACAACGATGGGGGTACTTGTCATATTTAAAAAATCATCAAGGGAATCTCATATTTAAAAAATACATACGACAAAAAAAAATAAATATAAAACATACATCGATGTAAAAAAAAATTATACCGACAAGTGTTTTTTAAAAATAAATATATTTGCCACATAAATTTAACGTATAATAATTTTTTTGTTTCAGATGTCAGTCTAAGGGGTTCAAGCGATGATCAGCATATAATTACACGTATTACACGTGTATTTTTAATGGCGGAGCTTCAATGTAATCAACAAAAAAACGTGAGTACGAATAAATTATATGTAAAATATACAAAATCAATTGTTCAAGATTCCCACAAGTTTTTTATTCTTATACTTGGTGCCAATACACATGTCCTTGCCTACATATTTTCAAGTCCTTAGTGATCAAACACATGGAGAACACACTTGGCAATTTCATATTTATATATACGACAATCATAGCTTGTAAAAAGGTGCAATACCAGTACACATGTTTCTATAAAGGGGCTTTTTATTCTGAAGATTTCTTTTTTTTCTTTTGCAGCAAGTAGAAATTGCATAGAACCTATTTTTTAAGAGTTTATATCCCGGGGTATGAAGATGAAAAAAATGAAATATAATTAGAAACCTCATGGGTGCAATGAAACTACTATATACATGCAACTTAGGGCTTGGGAAACTTAAAAATATATATCGCAATGTGGCAACATATGGGGTGACTGAATAATGAAAGCCAACTGGTTGCAGGTGATTTTAGTTGACTTGTCTAACTTGAAATTTTGGACTGGTCAATGCTTCTGAATACCCACTTGGAACATTTTTTATTTTTAAAAAGCTTTTTGTATATACAATTGCTTATTTATTTTTTATTCTTTGGACATATTTTTAAGAAGAAAAAAAATTACCTTTTGTACCTGTTGTGGACTGATTTAACGAGGTATTTTTTTTTGTCAACTAGTTGTGAGTTGTTGGTATTCGTGAACCCCCGCTGATTGATCATCAGTCTGCCATTGATGGAACAACGTGTTCCACTTGGGCACAAAATTTACCTGGAAATATATATTCAAAGTTTTTTTTTTTTTGTCGACCGAGTTATGACTGTGTGTCATCTCGTCTCCATCTTATGACCATGTCACGATATTTCAATTATTTTTTGCATTGCGTAATTTGTTGATGAAAAGAAAGAAAATTTTTTAAATAACAAAGAATAACCATAAAATATATTTTTTTTTTCAAAGTCAACATACTGGTAAAAATTACCAATACACGATGGAACAGTATCGTGTTGCATAAGTGAAATGCTTGATGTATATTATTCTCATACAAAAAATGAAGAAAAAATAAAATGAAAAAGGTCGAATACGCGGGTCGAAGAAATCGAGGACGTCCATCGATCTTTCGTTTCACATTTGAATCTTTAGTGTTTGCGTGTGTCACCGAATTCTGAACCCGTTGGATAAAAAAAATAATAAATGATTAAAAAAAGAAATAAAAAGAAGAATTTTTCAGAGTTGTATACTATACATTTCACAATAAATCTTGTATACGGAGAAGCACGCGGGGTCGGGCGCCACCTTGGGCGTCAAGTATCACTGCACAAGATCCAAAGATTTCGTATTACTTTTCGTTTTTTTACTCCGATAAATTCATTGCATAATATTATTTGATTTTATTATACACACATAGAAAAAAAAACTCGTTATTTAAATTATCATTTTATATGTATAAACCAAAGCAATCACGTGTCGCTTTTTTGCCCGAACTATTTCATAGGCCTTTGAATGCCTTCCAAACGTAACGATTTTTCAGGGAATCGACCATCAGCACCATTTGATTTGTCAATTTTTTTCATTCGCTGAACTAAAAGTGAAAATAACATGAAAAAACCTTATAAAACGTTGAATAATTACGATGAGTTAGTTGTGGCTTGCGTTTGTGAGGCATTTGAAGGGCTATTTATTGGCTCGGATAAAAATTTTTTACGATGAAAAAAAAAATTAATGCTATCTGTAAAAATTATTTTTGCCGAGTAGTTTAAGGGATTGTCCATGCCATTGAATAGCCCTTCAAATACCCTACAAACTTAGGGCACAACTTTTTCCATATCTCAATTTATTTTATGCTGAAATTTAAAAATATATTTCTCTTTTTTATAAATTATTACCCGAGCTTTCTGATTTATCAAGACAACATTATTGACTGATATATTTTTGCGCTTAAAAATTTTTAATGATGATAATTTATTGATAAAATTTCATAAAATATATTTATAAAGTTTACGTTGAGGTGGCCTGTGACCTTGCGAACTGTTGTAGAAATAAGTTTTTATGCCCAGCAAATGCAAAACATCGAGACCAGTAGGAAATATCGGGTAGTTCAAGAAGACGTATACGTTAACCAAGATATTCATCTTTTTATATATATAACCGAGTGGCCAACCATTCACTATATTACACAAATATATTGTGTTATTATTCGGGTCGCGAACCGCAGATCCATAGAGATTAGCAATCGGTAAGCATGTCTACCTTTACCTCCTTCATTTTTGCTTCTGTGTTCTTTTGTTTCTTTGTTTTAATATTTATTATTTTTTTTTTTTTTTATATATATTTATATATTATTTAAGCTTTTCAATTCTTTTTTTTGCTTATAGTTTTCAATTTTTTTAATACTTTCACGAATCTGTTTGCGATCAAATCGGATCAGCATTGCACCGTGCAGTCCGGACATTCTTTTATGTATTATTATTACTTATCTTATTTGTTTGTTTTTTTTTTCCTTTCGTTATTTCACTGCAGGGTTTCGTCCTTCTTGAGCTCATCGATATACATATATATAAATTCTTGAGATTGGCTTGGCATTTATATGTGCATTGTTGGAGAAATGAAATAAAAATAGCAATTATTTTGTATGTTATGATAATAACAACAATCGATTGATGATTTCTCAATCTTTTTGGGTTTAGTCGAGAGAAAAAGCATTAATTTTTACATGACATAATATTTTTGTCGTATATTTATTTGAATATTTGTTTGTGCGGGAGTTGTGGCAGTTTTTGAAGGGCCAAACTTTCTTTTTCTGTTGTGTTTATACGAGGGTAGAAAGAATGATTTACGGTGTAGATCGATATCATTATTGATTGTCCTCGCAAACGAACGCGACGTAATCGAGACCCACACTCACACTTTTTTTTTTTCACACATTCAAGCTTTTACTTATTTTTTATTATACTCTTATGTTTGTTTATTTTTCTCTGATTGTTATTATTATAATATATTTCGACAACGTAACACCCGATAAATACATTATTGTCCAGCATCGCACGTTGTGCATTGTTGGCATGATTATTATCTGCAGCGTATAACTCGGAGGATTACTTTTCACATGAGAATTTAAGTTATATATTTATGTATAATGGCGCTTTACAAAATTTACACGTAACACAAATGTTTTCGTGTGTCTTTCACTTGCACTTTTTTATTTCTTTTTTCATAAATATTTTTTATTTTTGGCGCCACTTGAAGAAAGTAGTGTCGCGAGGTCGGATGTCAAATTTTTCGTAAAAACCTGTATAAAGCTCAATAAATAACAATTTTAAAATTTTTTATTTTCATACTTGGGTGAATTGAAAAAGTCGTTTTTTTTTTCGTCATTAGTAAATCTACATATGTATAATATAGATACAGAAAAAACAAAAATACAAATTCCGAGGGAGGTATGCTATAATAGTGGCTCACCTGTCACGGAAATATTTCCCCCTTTGGCTACTTATTATCTCCGTATGGGGCAAAATTGTCATGGCTGGAAACGTACGGATAAGAAAGCTTTTTTTTTTATTTTTTCCTGCAACTAGGGGTTGATTTGTTCGTCCGGAAAAAGGGTATACGTATAGTGAATGAGAGGAAGTGATCAGCCTGTCGCTTTTAGCTTGCAGGTGACGCAACATAATACTTGAAAATATAAAGGAATCTATCTATATATATCAGTAGCTATATGTGAAGTTGGCATGTACACTTTGTATCAGGTATATAATATGTGTATGAAAATTTACTGTTTAAATATGTATGTTGATAAATACATACACGTAAATATATGAACAGGAAGGAAGCGAGGTCACTAGACCTTGGCCGACACCTCTTGGTCAACCGAGCTGAGGTGCAGCAGGTGCACTTGTTCATACACAACACAATGAATTGTAAATAAAAAAGAAATAAAATTAAAATAATAATCATAGGGAGTAGAGGTTAGCTCACTCAAATATGCTATATCGATGAACCGAGTTTATGCCATGCATTAACATGTGAAACCCCAAGAATTGTATCCGGTTTGCTAAATTTAAAATTAAGTCCAAGTAGGTGGATTAAAAAAAAAATTTTTAAAATAAAAAACACCAAAGTGATGGACCATTAGGTTAAAAATTTCATTTCTTATACAATACATGATAAAAATTTTGTTTTTTCTTTTTTTTTTTTTTAATAATATGTTTGAATTTCTTTTAGTTAAATATTTTGTGGAGAAATTTTTAATCATAAATTATTACCACTGTGTTTTTTATTTTTTATAATTCTTTCATGTGATTATTATTATTTTAAATTTTTGTGTATTTAACTTGATCGTGTAACTTCTCAATGCAGTTAAACAATTTGAAAATTATATACATGCTTTGAGGATAAATCTCGAAACAACTTAATAAACTCAAAATGATGAGTTTGACAGTTGAAGATTTTATTATTTTTTATTTGTGTAAAATCCCACAAATTCTTGGTGGATGCAAGAAGGAATGAAAAAAGTAATAAGAAAAAAAATAACATTGCTGACGAGAAGAGAACGATGTGTACGAAGGATAATAAAATGCAACACGAGCCCAAAAAGGAGCCGGCACGTATTAGTGGAATTTTTAAACCCTGTGGCATGTTCGTATACATATCCGCGTCTTGAGGTGAAGAAAAATAAAGCCAAGAAGGTGAAGAAAAAAAATAAATGATTAAGAAAAAAAATCACGAAAGAATATCAAGAAATAGAGATAATAAAAAAAACCAAATAAGAAAGAGGCGTAATGTCGTAAAGACACTGACGATACAATCTGCCATGCTGAATTCAAGTGCATCACTGCAGTGTAACTGCTGCAGTCATGATTGCGGCAGAACCGAGGCAGAACATAGCGCGTTTAATAAAAGGGTACTTATAGAACCTTTTCACATGCGTGTATGAGAATTTTGTGCGTGCCTTGACTCAGAAATGATCTCGGAGAAGTTGCAAGTAAGTTGCAAAAAAAAAAGAAGAAATAAGCATTTTTTTGTAAAATTATTCTTTCACTATACTGAATATATTGAATCTAATTACATCGGTATATAAAGTCTCAATCGTTTCCTTGTAATATATATATATATATATATAAAAGGCACAAACGAGTTGAAAAATATATATTTTAGAAGCTGAAAAAAAAAACAGCCTTTACCCCCTTGATTTATCAGACAAGCATCGATCAATAAAAATATTTTAAATATTTAAAATTATAATTATAGATATTTTGATTGATTTAAATAATGTTTACGTTCAAATTGAGACACATATATTCAACAAGTCTTGTAGACAGATTGAAGGGTCGGTAATCCTTCACGTGTAATACCGAATTGAAGCCATTGAATTTCTTTTGATCGACCACGCCTCATCACTTTACTCGCTACTTTAAGAATTTTTTATTTCTGTTCTTTGAAGCCTCAGTAAAAAAGCAAATTATGCGATGATGCATTCTTGATTGAATTTTATTTCTGGACTTAATAATATATACAAGGTCATTAATACGACAGATGGGGTCAATCATCATCAACAAGTTTGCAAATTTTTCAATTTACTTGAACTTTTATTTTTTTCAAATTTTATATTCATCAATAAGTCATACTCATCTCACGCTTTGCACTTTAATGTTTCAAGTTGATAATAAAAAAATAAAAAATAAATAGAAAGATTTAAAAGGAAAAAATTATGAAATTTCTTCAAGATGATTCGATATTAACTCATTGGTATCATTCTTGTGTAAATCGTGACCTACACCACCTCGAAGAATTGCCAAAACATTACCGCATCGCATTTGGTAAGTTTATTTCTGTCGAGCGATAGTCGTAACGCCCATCGAAAATTACAGAGAAGCCACAATTACGATTTGGGGCGTTTACTGTTTGCCATCATCAGCCCTGGTTACGCTCAACTCTTTATATATATTATATATTTTTATTTTCATTTTATTATCTTTCATTTGATTTTTCACTCTCTTTTAATTTGCAAATTTACTTGCTTCGTTTCATCATCAGCAAGTAGCATTCAATCTATTTTCTTTATAAACCACTGAATAACGCCTCTTATGATTTCTATGGTCTTGCGACATTTATATTCGATGCTCCATCATTAGTTTTTTTTTTTTTTATTTATGAAAATATTAAATTATCAGGAATTTTCAGTTAATCGCATTTGTTAATATCAGGTATTTACAAATGTTTAGAAATATGACTTATCGTGACTTTCTATTTTTTTTTTATTCTAAAATAACAAAAATTAATTTGCATCTGCCAGAGGTTATCTTTAAAGACTCACAATTGAATGTTTTTTATAAATATATTTTTTGATTTCTTCAAAATATAGAGATGATATTTTTGTTCTTTATTAATTGTGCAAGGTGCAAGTTCAAATCGATTGTATAGACACATCAGTGTAATAATAACATAGGCGTGCTAGAATATCTGTGTAATCAAAAAAAACAGTTAAAACAATACAAAATGATTTTCATAAATAATTAAAAGATTGAGTTTCAATAATAAATTTTTTACGTCTTCGATGACTTTGATGCCAACATATAATAGTTCACTTTGCTCAACTGCAGTGTTACATAAAATAGATTGCCACACCATGCAGACGTAAACAAATTTGAAAAAAAATAAAAGCAAAAATCAGCCAAGCATACAACAGCAACAACAACAACTTAATGAAGGGTGGAGTTGATCACGAAGTTTAATAATACATAAGAGTGATATTGTTGCTCTTCTTGTCTCAATAATAAACATTTAGTTGATAAATTGATTTTCACATATTTTTCATACAAATATTAATTCAGTGGATGATCAGCAGTGCGTATTGCAATTTGCAATTTGCAATTTGATATTATTATGATTACCAAGAGTACCGAGAGGTTGATGTCTAAACACAGTCAATTCAAAAATAATAATCAATGTTGTAAACGAAGCGTAACGAGTTTATAAACACGCGATGATAATCAATTCGTATCGATACTCTTCCTATTGGATGTTTACGTCACGCCAAGGTGTATTGTTTTTTTACTTTATATATATTTTTTTTCACGCCTTGGTTAATACATAATTGAGTGAGTTTATTTGTGGCTGTATTATGTAGTCTAAAATGTATACTAGCTATTGGAATTTTATGCGATCCTTGAAGAACCAGTAATAATGAAACCTGTCATCGAATTTGGGACGCCCATTGGATACCATGGCTTTTGCTACGCTTCCCGCATACCGTTGATAGAAAAAAAAAAAATAAATAAAAAAATCATTGATGATGCCAAGAAAATAATAAAAAAATATATTCTCAAAGAGTTAAGTTGATTCCAAGAGTTTATGAAGATGTCTCGAGTGATGAATAAAAAAAAAAATAAGCTAAATAAATTTTTTTACTTTTATATTCTCAAGAATTGTATGATCATGCGTTTTTAATTGACGATATTTTTCGTTTCATCGTTCAGACACGCCTGTTTAAATTGTTAAATTCAGAATAAATATTTTTCAACTTTTAATTTTACTTGATAATAAAAAAATAAATATCAATGCGAAATATTTATAATAATTATTATGGCCCTATATAAAAATAAGGATAAACAAAAAATTGTTTGAAGAAAAAATTTATATTTATTTCTTTTATACGTACATACATATAGAAAAGAAATGTTTTATTAATTTTTTTTTTCTTCAATTCTTTGTACATTGGGTACTTGGATATGTGTGATCAGCACCTGAACAATCTTAGGAGGACACCGGAAGAGGATGCTGGTGGATGAATTGAGATAGAAAGTAAAGAAAAAATAAAAAAAAAAACCAAGTAAATATAAAAAAACAAGTAGAAAAAAATTCAGGATGTTTCTCATACATATTGAAACACGTGGTGTTGTCTCTTCCCAAAGAGCAATTGAATTTAAACACGTGCGAACAACATGAATTCAAGAGACCTTATAAGATCTTAAAATACCATTATACAAAGTGATGTTTATGTATTTCTCATTCATCCAAATTGCGTTGGTATTTTATTAAAATAATACGAAAAAATCATATATACACTTTTGGACTTCCGGCATTCATGATACAGGTGTCAACACAATAATATTTATTGAACCGAGTAAACAACACTTAACACAGTAATAGTGCGAGAATTAAATCACATTAACAAAGTTTACTTCACCGCAGTAGTATCTATTATAAATTTAAATTTTTATATTATTTTTTTTCGTCATCGGAATGAAAAATTTATTCTGTATATAAATATAAACTCTGACCTCACATATTCAACCCACGTGAAACAACTTGTGGTATACTAAACATGTGTTTGTTGACGCACGTATATCACCCTAACAACCTGTCGCTGGTAAAAAAATTTAGAAATAAAAAAAAGACCACATATACAACAAAAATTTATTTATCCAAGCATTTAAAAAACATATTTGTAAATGTTAAATAAAAATATTCACTAAATGTATAATCAAAAATAAAAAAATTCCACAATATAATTTGCGTTTGCTGAGCTTACAATGTCCATGTATAAAAGTAAGCACGCGTAAATGTCGAATTTATACATACGGCATGAAGTCTTGGACAACGCCTCTTCGATGGTTTTATGCCTCCTTCATTCCCTTATTTTTGTTGTCTCGGTTTGAAAATTTTTCTTCGCACAACCCGCTGATTTTAGCCAAGGGGCTTAAATGCATGCGTGGGCTGTTAGCCACGCACGTCGATACATTACGAATTAACGTCTTTGGCCTTCAACTAAAAAAAATAAATAAAAATTTAAAAAATTTAAAAAACATCGATACATCCAATTAAAGCCATTTATTTATTTATTTATTATTATTATTGTTGTTGTTCGAGTACATATACACCCTGTATAATTGACGGTTTTATAAAAAAATTTATCAAAAATATTATTGTCAAAATTTGATTAATTAAATACATTTATTTATTTCATGTGTGTTATATGCATGTGCATGTATGTACACCGTGTGTTAATGCCAAATATTACTGATTGAATATACTAGTGGGTAAATTAATTAAATTTTATTCATTCAGTGTGATTTGATTTACGTCTTATATGCTAATATATATATGCGCATGTTCATATATATAAAGAGGCATACTTAAATAAACTGAAGTATAAAATGAGAGAGAAAAAATGCATATAACGTTTCGATGAAAATTTTTTGACGGTAAAAATTATACCGAAAGCCAATGCGGGCCTTGCAGAGAGCGTGAAGCGCGGTTATTTTGACAGGCAGGGTTCATGATGGGGTCAAGTTGGGCCTCGCTTTCACCTCACGTCCCTCCCGGCGCCACTCTGCACAGTTTCAACTTGAAAAAATAAAAAAAACGAACAACGGGGAAAGAAAAAAACATTAAAAATAATAAAAAATAACAATAATAATGAAAAAAACCTAAAATAAAATGGCCCAGTCTGGTATAATGACCCATCCTGAGCAAATTATCCTGTGATCCAAGGATCCAAGTCGCATACTGAGCCTACAAGTCGTGTGGCGCCTCTTTTGCATTCGTTTCGGTGACCAATACATGAGCACATACACAGCCCAATTAATTCAATAGATTCATAATGAAATAATAATAAATAATTTTAAATTTTTCGAGGCGTGGAAGATGCAGGCTTGTATATTTTTTTTCGTTGAGATTTCGCGATAAAAAAAAAATATGCCTCGCATCAATCAATAATATATTTCAATGTAAATTTTTTTTTTTCAACCAACAAATATATTTCAATTACACATAAAAGAAAATTTATATATATATGATTAAAATTTACTGATAAAATATACATTTACTTGTTTTCTTTTTTATTTAATTTATTTGTTTTTTTATTTAACTGAAATTTTTTAAAATTTTTAAATTGTTTCAACGCACTTTCCACATATAACATATGTATATTCTTGGTGGCCACTTTGGCAACGATATTTATGGTAATTCATTCGCGGGGGTCGAGACAAAAATTAACAGCAATTTGCCAAGTCAACGTTGACAAAATTATCATAAAGTTTAAATAAAATAATGATAATAATAAAAATCATTAAAGGAAAAGAAAAAAAAGAACGGAAAATTATGATTTTATAAAAGTTTTTTACTTGAAATTATATATATTATTATTACAATGAATTTTATTTAATTTAATATCGAAATATTTAACAATAAATGGAAATTAATATTAAATTTATTTTTATATTGTAATAAAAGTCGTAATTAGATAGCACAATCGTGGTTCGAGACACGCCTGCAATATTATTATTTACAGCGATTTACGTATTTTTTTTTATGTAATATTTTATTTAAATTTATTTCTTCAGTGAAATAGCTATGTTTTTAATCATTTTTGTTTAATTAACAATGCGATTATGAATATTTTTTGATAATATTGAGTAAACACACGTGTGATTAATTAAGTCGTAAGATGTAACAATTAAAATTGTTACCTCAAATTTAATTTAAAAGCAAGTTGTACTTATTTCAATTTAAAATAAAATTATCACTTTAAACAAATATTACTATTAAAAGATAACAGACAAATGTATTTTATATTTATGACTATTCAAAAAAAAAAAAAAAAAATACATTTTTCTCTCTTTAATTTTACAGAATATTTAAAATTAAAAACAATTGACAGTTGATTATAAGTATGACAACAAGACAATATATAAATTACTTGAATTTTTTGTTTGATAATTGATTGAAAAAATAGTTTCGAATTACTTATCATTGAAATAAAAAAAAATCTTTTATACACAATTTGTGTAAATTGATTTTAAACATGCGATAAAATAGTTTACAAAATTTTTAGTATATTTGTTTTATTTTTTTTGTACACAAGTATTTTTGATTCAAGTATTTATATGACTAGTTCAAATACGTACGAAATCTTTTTTTTCCCATTCGTACAAGTTTGAACAGCGCTATTTGATCCACTTTAAAAACTTCATCGGATGAAGTAAGTTCTGATTCCCAGTCGTGTTAAAAAGAATAAAAGAAAAATAAAATGATTAAATTTATTGTGTTAATTGTACTCAGCATCATTACTGGTAAGTGTTGATTAACGAATATTGAAATCTTGTCAACATATTAAAATATTGTGATTAATATTTATTTAAATTTTTAGTTTCTTATAGTAAAAAAATGAGTAAAATTTTAAACGGCAATGCAGCAAGTATCAGAGATTTTCCTCATCACGTTAGTGTACAATATTTGGAACATCACATATGTGGAGGAAGTGTTATTTCAAGTAATCATGTTCTTCTTGCTGCAAATTGTGTTGTGCTTGATCTATCTGTAGTCACAGGAAATCTAAGAGTTTTAGCTGGAACACATAACAGAATAGATGAAGCCGCCATTCCAGGAACTTATCACTATGTCAAATACATTATTTATCATCCTGAATATTCACCAAAGTTATTTTGGAAAAATGACATAGCAATATTAACAGTTTGTTTCATAATAAATCAATTATTCTTTGTGTTAATTTTTTCGAATAATGCATATATTTTTTTTTATATTTATCAACATTCAACAGCTTCAAACACCAATAATTTTAAATGGACAAACCCGTGACAGTGTTGCCCTGGCGAGATGGAGACTATTACCAGACACAATCGTGAAAATTTGTGGTTGGAGACATGATTCCATGTCAACAGTCAGACATGGCTTCCAACTTCAGCAACTTAGACTACAAATTGATGATATAGTTTTTTGTATGCAACACTTTAAAGGCTTAGAACTTAGTGTATCACAAAGGTGTGCAACTCCAACACTAAAATATGCGGATATCACTTTGGTTAATATCATTTTAAATTTAATAAAATTTATCAACACAATCTATGTATATAATAATGATAATATTAATAATAATTTTTATAATTATTAAGGGTAACGGTGGTGGTGGACTGATTCATGAGAGGATGAAATTGGTTGGAATTATTTCTGTACTTTTTAAAATCAAATCTAAATCAACTATATTTACACAAATATATCCATTCTACAACACCTGGATTCAATATATCATATCAAATTATTAATTCTGTTAAAATAATACAAAAAATCGTCATCATTGGAATGTTAGCATTAGCTCATAAAAAATTCTGAAGGTTTTATTATCATTGACGATACGAATTTTTGCCTTACACATGGTTACG
This sequence comes from Aphidius colemani, assembly GCA_030523065.1. Classification (NCBI taxonomy): domain Eukaryota; kingdom Metazoa; phylum Arthropoda; class Insecta; order Hymenoptera; family Braconidae; genus Aphidius; species Aphidius colemani. The sequence goes on from JAPYYR010000684.1 coordinate 21,527, forward strand.
TATGTATGAAATGAAAATATCATTTTATCACTAATATCTATGTAAATTTTAATTATCATTGTATTATTTTTAAAATTAAAAAAAAATAAAAATGTCCTCTTTAAAACTCTTTTATTATCATTCATTGTTTAAATTATTTTTTTTAACTTTAAATTCTACGAAATATTATCGTATGATGACATTTTTTTGAGTGTAATAACTCTATCATAATTTGACAGTAATAAAATCTGTTGGCAACTTGGCAAACATACGTGTGGCAGTACAAACAATTTAAAACGGAAGCTGGATGAATTTAAAAAAATTTTATTCCATAAAATAAACACTGCCTAATGATAAATGATAACTCGCGTATTTTATTTTATATTTATGACGAGTCTAAAAATACATTCATCAACTGATACAGTAATTTTTTGACGCGTTTGAACCTAGTGTATATAACTAAAAGAACTTTCAGTAGATTCACATTTCGAAATCGTGATTTGATGGAGTAAGTACTTGTGATAGTTGTTATATTTTTCTGATAAAATAAAAAATGATTAAACTGATTGTGCTCATAGTGCTGACTGCCCGTAAGTATATATATTACATGAAAATTAAATCTCAAATCAATCAAAATGTTGATACATAATGAATAATTATTAATTTTTTCTTTTAGATTGTAATGGCAAAGAAATGAATAGAATTATCGGTGGTGAACGAGTAGATATTGGTGAATTTCCTGATCAAATAAGCTTGGAATATCGTGGCTACCATATTTGTGGAGGCAGTATTATGACAAACTATCATGTTATCACTGCTGCAAGTTGTGTTGTATTTGATTCAGGTAAAATTGCAGGAAATTTACGTATTTTAGCTGGAACAAATGACAGGCGCAACCAATTGAGACGTGGTACATATCACAATGTTGAATATGTTATTTATCATCCCGACTATTCGCCACAATTATTTTGGAAAAATGACATTGCAGTATTAAAAGTTTGTGCAATTTGTCATTTTAAATTGTAAAATTTGTTCAGTTTTTCAATGAAAATGTTTATTTTCAATTTTTTTTCCAATCAATAGCTGGAAACACCAATGAAACTTGATCGCCGACTTCGCAAAAAAATTAGAATTTCACAAAATCCATTGAATTCACGAAAACTTGTGAAAACTTGTGGCTGGGGATATAATTCTGAGGGATTAAAAAGGCTCACAAGATATCTTAAAAAAACCAGAATGATGATTCAAAATCCAGGTTTTTGTTCGAAATACTTTAGTGGTCATCAACGTCTTCATTCATCACAGAAATGCTCTTCAACAGTCTTTCCAAATACTTATATATCTAGGGTAAAATTTATAGAACAAAATGAGCTTTTTATGACACTTAAAACACTCATGAAATATATATTCAATTGATTTTACTTTTGTTCAGGGTAATGGTGGTGCCGGAGTAATTTTATTAAAGCAACTCTCAGGAATTATATCTGTTTCTTTGATAAACCATGCTCGAACAATTATCCTTACAAAAATATATCCTACGTATCATAAATGGATTGGACACATTGTTGAATTTTATTGATATTATTTTACGTCAAAATATCACCTGATGAAATTGGCAAATTTGATTTCTTCTTGATATTCATTTCATCAATAAAATTATGTTGTTAAGTTAAATTTATAATAAATATCGTTTGAAATGTATATTTTTTGAATTAATTTGTTTATTGAAAATAAAATATTTTTTGCAACTTTTTTTTTTTTTGGTACAATGTTAATTGAGAAATTATCGTGTTTCATATTGACCAACGGAACTTAATGCAACTTGTGTACGAAAAACCGTATTTGGATGTGGAATCACTCTTTGTACAAATTACCCATATAAATTAGTCTTACCAAAATGATTTTAAATTGTATAAAAATGTTGAGAAATCAACAAGACAACAAAAAAATAAAAAAAAAGCTGCAATAAAGCTACTTAAATTCTTACATCGTATGTCACCTGTTTTCACGCAGTATCTTTGTGTACGAAATTTTAATTTATTACTGCCATTATGGCTTCTACGATAAAGTCACAAACGCACGCAAATCCACTGAAGTAAAGAGGCTTAAATTTTTATATATTTCTATACGAAAATAAAAAAAAAGCAACGAGAAAAGAGAGAAAACAATTTTTTAAATTATTACAAACATTAATTTGATATTTTTCAATCGAAACAAAATTGAAGAAAAAAATGATAATAATTTTTAATTCTTTTTTATTGTTTAAATAATAAAGACAATAATTGATCATCAAGTGATCATAATATATGATGATTTATATATATAAGAGGTAAACATTAAAAAAAATAAAATAATAATTTAAACTGGTGAAAATCACGATACACAATATTGACGTTGAGTATCGTAAAAGCATCTTAACGTATTGCCACCCCTTTCTCAGTTAAACCTACCACTTTAAGCTCATTAGCAAGACTGACATCATTATTTTCAGTAATTTATGAATCTTGTATATTATTTTTATACAGTATGTCTACCATTTATATTGAAGCATCTAATAATGTAAGGTGCATCTTATTTTGCATTATCATTTCCTCTTTTCTTTCTTCTTAAACTTTAATTTTACTTTAAACAGCCGACAGAGGCATTATTTTATTTACGTTATTTTTTTTAAAATGCATATGTATATCTCTTGTAGAATAAAAAAATAATAAATATTTCGCAATAAACCATCTATTACATTTCATCTCAAAGTATAGAGAGTTCATAAAATATTGCATTTTGTTAAGGTGGTTATGTGCAGTATATTTATAAATTATTTTCATGTTAAACTTTTTTTTTTTCTCTTTATAATTTCTCACCACAATGATTTGTTTTCATTTCACAAAGTTAAAAAAAGAAAGAAAAAAGTAATTTAATATTTTTTTTCATCAAACAAATTAAATT
>JAPYYR010000685.1:0-29554 GCA_030523065.1 Aphidius colemani
ATCAAAGGCGTTGGACCAGAATCGATTTTTAAGGATATATTTGGCATTTATTCATCTCAAAATCAGGTTTGTTATTAATTTATTTATTAATTCGTTTATTGGTGTTGTTTTGTATATCTTGATGTCGATAATAAATTTAGCAACCTTTCAGCTTGATGCTGTAATTATGCTGTAAAGATCAAAATATGAAATATTCCCCAGAAGTTCTTGGAAAAATTCCGGTCAAAGTCATAAGCAGAAGAAGGTGTCAAGAAAAAAATTCAATATATTCTTCATCAAGGACAATTTTGAGGAATTGCCAGTCCATGTCCTGGTTTTTGCAAAGTAAAAATAATCAATTTAATTTTTTTATCGGCTTGTTGATGGTTTATTTCATTTTTTTTTTTTAAGAAAAAGGCGATAGCGGGTGATTCTTGGTTGCTGATAGACGTGTTTTTGTATTCACATCTCATTTAACCCCCATCAAAACTTAAATTCGTTTTACATATTAATATTTGATATTTTTAATTTTTCACATTTAACAGATTGAAACATGGAAAAGCACACATAATATTTGACATACTTGATCTATTCTATTTTACTCATAAGATTCTTACTTATAATAATTTACACCAGATATTTTACCCATATATAATTTACACATTCAATTTTACACATAAATAATTTGCATGTTTAATTTCTACATGATAGTTTTATCCATAATAATTTACATATACTTTTTTTTCACAGTATTTTTTCACTCACTAATATATATCTCCATGAAAATTATTAATATTATTCGAATAATTTTCTTATTTTTTTATACATATGAGATTTACGCGAATAAGTTCTACAAGGGGATTATTCTTGATTTTCACGAACATTCCTGCTTCGTCGACGCAACATACGTTATTTCTTGAAGGCATTTCGCGTGTTAAAAATTCTCCAGGTTGCGTTGGCAAAGTAAAAAGTTTGTCTAAATCAAAATTACCCTCGTGTAAAATTTATTTTTGTAAAAATCTAATGTGTAAAATCAAAATGAGTAAATTATCTTACGAAATTGTATACTTTTTATATGGGTCATCATTCATGGGCAAAATAATAATGTATAAAATAATGATGTGTAACTAAATGTGTAAGTTATTTATGTCTCAAATTAAATGTGTCAATTATTCATGTGGAAAATATTTAGCTTGAGTTATTATGAGGGAAATTCTTGTTCGTACGACAAATATATAAAAGATTTGTGAGAAATATTCTGTGTGTATCATTAAGTGTAAAAATATCGAGTTCTAGATCAAATTTTTGAAATATTTATGTGTAAAAATAATTTGAGAAAAGAAACAATGTAAAAGAAAAATGTATACGGTCAAATGCGTAAAAATGATAGGTAATATTATTGTTGTATACACTGTTAATAAAGTCAACTCAATCGCGAGCCTCAGTCGAAGTCGGTGAAGAGATCTCCCCATATTTAAAGGCGGTGGACCATGATGGATTGTAAAGAATAGATTTAGCAGGTGTACAAATGTGATTACTCAAATTGGTTCACAGAAATAAAAAATAGGATAATTGATTTATAACATCCATATTTTCGCAGGTTTACATAACACGATAAACAAGAAGACTGAAAGTCATTGACGAGCTCTCGCAATCTAAGGCGTTGGACCAGGATGGATTTTTAAGGATAGATTTGGCATTTATTTATTTCAAAATCAGGTTTGTTATTAATTTATTTTATTTATTAATTCGTTTATTGATGTTGCTTTGTTCATCCAGATCGCGATAATAGTTTTTCAATCTTTCAGCTTGATGCTGTTATAATATTCTACGAGGGTCAAGAAGCTGCGTTGCGAGAGGACTAGAAGTTACCGAGGAGCTTTCTTACTCAAAGGCGTTAGACCAGCTTGGATTTTAAAGGATGGATTTGGCATTTATAATTTAAAAACCAGGTCTGTGATTAGCACATTTTATTTATTAATTTGTCCATAGGTATTGTTTTATGTAGTTAAGTGATGTTTACTGTTTTTTAATCTTTCAGCTTAATACTGAATTATATTGTATGACGTTCGAGAAGCAGAGTTGCAGAACGACCTGACAGTCACCGAGGAGCTCAATATTTCAAGGCGCTGATGTAAATTGAATCATAATAGTCATCAAGGACAATTTTGTGGAATTGCCGGTCCAGCTTCTGGTTTTCAAAAAGTAAAATTAATTAAATTAATATTTATTTCAGCTTGTTAATAATTTATTATTTTTTTTTTTTTAAAAAAAAGGGTGATAGCGGAGGATCCTTAGTTGCTGATAGACGTGTTATTGTTTTTGCATCTTATTTGCCCCCCATTGAAACTTAAATTCGTTTTATATATAAACATTTGATATTTCTAATTTTACATAAAATAGTTTGAAACATGGAGAATCACACAAAATATTTGACATATAAATACCTTTTCTATTTTATTTTACTCATGAGATTCTTACTTATGAAAATTTACACCAGATATTTTACCCATATATAATTTACACATACTTTCTTTACATAGTATGTTTTCACTCACCAATAATTATCTATATGAAAATTATTAATATCATTCAAATAATTTACTTATTTTTTTCTTACATAGAAAAGATTGTCACGAATGAGTTCTACAAGGGGATTATTCTTGATTTTCACGAACATTTCTACTTCGTCGACGCAACATACGTTATTTCTTGAAGGCATTTCGCGTGTTAAAAATTCTCCAGGTTGCGTTGGCAAAGTTAAAAGTTTGTCTGAATCAAAATTACCCTCGTGTAAAATTTATTTTGTAAAAATCTAATGTGTAAAATCAAAATGGGCAAAATGATAATGTATAAAATAATGATTTGTCAATTATTATGCGTAGAACTATTCTGATTAAACCAAATGGGTAAATTATTAATGTGTTAAATATTCAGCCTAAGTTATTATGTGTAAAATTTTTGTTTGTATATTAAATGTATAAAATATTTGTATGAAATATTTTGTGTGTATCACTACGTGTAAAAATAGTAAGCCTTAGTTGAAATTTTTAGAATATTCAAATCCAATTAGAAAAAAAAAAATGTGAAATAAATGCGTACAAATGAAAGGCAAAATTATTGTTGTATACACTGTAAATAAAGTTAACTTCATCGCGAGCCCCAGTAGAAGTCGGTGAAGAGCTCTTCCAGTATTTGAAGGCGGCGTACCATGTTGGATTGTAAAGGATAGATTTTGCAGGTTTAAAAACGTGATTACCTGAATTGGTTTACAAAAACGAAAAATATAAAATGTTATTCATAAAAATCATATTTTTGCCAGGTTTACATCCGAGGTTTCAAAGATAAAAAGCTATTAAAAAGAAGGCCAAAAACCACTGAGGAACTGCTTGCCAGTCCAGGTTGAGCTGTGAAGGAAGAGCTTCGCAGTTTTTCGAACGTGATCTTCAAGATGAAATCATTCTGATGAAGAGGACTAGGATCACTGAGAATATCTTTAAAGATAGATTTGGCATTTATTCATCTCAAAATCAGGTTATTAATTTACTCTATATTTATTAATTCGTCTATCGATGTTGTTTTGTGTATTTAGGTGTTGATAATAGTTTTTTATCTTTCAGCTTGATGCTGTAATTATATTCTACGAACGTCAAGAATCTGCGTTGCGAGAGGACTAGAAGTATTTATCTCAATGAAAGGCGTCAGACCAGGTTGGTTTTGAAAGGATGATCTTTGTAGTTCTACGAAGGTGAATATTCAATTGATTTTCCAAATAGAAAAATAAGAAAATTGATTGATAAAATCTATAATTATAATAAATAAAATTGAAAGAATAAAGACCCACAAGACTACATATAGTTACGCACTGGCGGCGTTGGATCGCTCCCGTTGTACTAAAAAAATATGTGTACACATTTTTACTTTTTTTATTACGAGAAAAAAAAAAAACATTTCAAAGCAATTACCAGTTTGATAAGATAACAAGTTCTTGTGACACATAAAAACAAACTTAAATAAAAAAAAAAACTGTGGAAATTTTGTTTCAAACAATTGCAGCAATCAAAGTTTATTAAATCAAAAAAAAAAAATGACAATAAAAGAATATACAATTGTTTCAATTGTAATTAATTTATTATTAATTTCAAAATCAGGTTCGTTATTAATTTATTTTATTTATTAATCTGTTTATCTTGATATAGTTAATATTTGTATTTTTTTGGTTAGAGGGTCGTGAGGCTGGACGATATAAAAGAATTGTTGGTGGTGATATTGTTTTAAAGAATGAAATAAAATATCAAGCATCAGTAAGATATGACGGATTATATATTTGTGCCGGAACAATTATAAGTTCAAAACATATACTGACTGCTGCACATTGTTTCGCTGGTCTAGATTTAGATTTTAGTGCTGTGACTATTGTGACCGGAGCAACAAGACTTTCGGATCGACACAATGAACACAGTGTTTTCAATATAACTTGGCATGAGGATTTCGTATTCGGTGCTGATCATAATAACTACAATAGAAATGATATTGCTGTTATCACTGTAAGTAGTTTATTATTATCGTGGTTGTTTGATTGATTCAGATGTTGATAACGGTTTGATACTCTTTCAGCTGGATGATGAAATTATATTTAACGACAGTCAAGAAGCTGCATTGTTACCAAACTCACCAACTCCTGAAGAAGCAACTGGTGTTGTTATTGGTTGGGGCTGGGAGGATCAAAATAATGGATATCCATCAAAAGTTCTCAAAAAAATACAGGTCGAAGTCATTAGCAGACAAAAGTGTCAAGAAAAAATGCAATATAATCTTCATCAAGGACAATTTTGTGGAATCGCCGGTCCAGCTTCTGGTTTTTGCAAAGTGAAAAATAATTGAATTAATATTTTTATCAGCCTGTTTATGGTTTATTTTATTTTATTTTTTTTAAAAAAGGGCGATAGCGGAGGATCCTTGGTTGCTGATAGGCGCGTTATTGGTTTCGCATCTTGGAATGATGGCTGTGCAAGTGGAAGACCCGATGTATACACTGATGTCTACGAACATTTAAATTTCATCAATAAAGCAATGAACATAAAAAGTTGTTTGAGATATCGAGCACCTGGATGTTAATAAATTCCAATTAATATTTACTCTTTTTTATTATCCAACATCTGTTTATATAGTATCAAACAAAATAAAAAACCTTGAAATTTTAGAGCACGTAATTTGTATAAATAAAATTTTTCGAATAAAAATTGCTTCACCAAAATTTAAAAATAATAAAATAATAATGTAATTTATAAATAAATCAAAATAATATATTCAAATGATTGATAAAATAATCCGCAGGCTGGTCAAATAATTTGTGAATAATTTTTTTACTTTACCGCAATTAGTTTAATAAATTTAATGTAATAATATATAAATAATTACATGTGCCAATTAAATCATGATCATTTATGCATGAGAAAACATATCACATATATATAAGTCTAAAATAATCATTAAAATTAATTCATTTCGATGTAAATTATTTTTAAAATGTCAAGTATTTTACTGTTAATTTTAATTACAATTTCAACAGGTAAAATTTATTAAATTGAATGGTAATGTATACATTTTTTTTAATGATGATTTATCAGTTAATAATTAATTAATTTTAGTTTGTCATGGAAAACCACCAACAAGATGTGGTGGACCATATTCACATGTTCATCCTTTTCCTTATGTTGTTTCATTGAATATCAATGGAAGACATGAATGTGGTGGTGCAATTATAAGTGATAGATGGATCATAACATCAGCAAGTTGTCTTGTTGGAAAAGTAACAAGACCATATAGAAACTTGGCAGTTATAACTGGACTCCCAGTTGCAAATTTTAGACAGGCATATTCTGTTGATGTTATACTTGTTCCAGAACAATATCAACCTGAAAATAAGACATCATCACATGATTTGGCTTTGATAAAGGTGATTAAGCAAATTAAAATAGTTCAAAACAAAATAATAATATTTTTTTAACACTTTTGTGTAGCTTGTTTATGCAATTAAATTAGGTTACCATGCTGATTCAATTGTTCCATCGAAAACTCCACCATCGAATGGATATGCTGCATTTACACCTGGTTGGACAAAACTTGTTGCACATTTCGGTGATATTAAAACTGAATTCACACCTGTATTGTTGAATACAATGAAAGCTAAAGAGTGTGCGGCTTCTACATCTAGAGTAGTTTTCGTTGATCAAATTTGTGGACAAGGAGAAATTAGAAATAAAAGTGTCTGTGCTGGTGATAATGGCAATCCACTTGTTCATAAAAATCAATTGATTGGCATTGCATCTGGTAAAGTTGCATGTGGTAATTATGAGAGTGATGTATTTACTTCAGTTTATTTTTATTATGATTGGATTGATGGATATATTACAGGAAAAATTCCCATACCTTCTGAATGACTTTGATTTTAATATAATTGTTTTTTTAATTTTAACATTGAGAATAAATTTTTCATATTAGTTTAATGATAATAATTTTTGATAAAATCATAAATAAATCATTTAAATATATTGTTTATTTAAATAAATAAATATTTAATGATTTATAAGATGATAAAAAAATAATAATACAAATTTTCAATTGTTATTTTAATAAAAAATATAAATTTCGATAAGTATAAAAAGGTGAATTAAATTTTTAAATTTTATGTTAATTAAAATTATTTAAAAATGAAAAATATATTGTTTATTGAATTTTTAATTTGTGCAATAATTAGCCTGACAAATGGTAAGTTGAAAATTAAATAAATCATTATCGAAAAAAATAAATTGTATATATTTTTTGTAATCTATATTTTAGGCAAGAGTTTTCAAGAGCGTATTGTAGGTGGTACTGATGGTAGCTATGGTGAATTTCCATATCAAGTATCAATAAGAAAAATTGGAAGAAGAGAAGGACATACGTATTCTCATTGTTCGGGTGTTATAATAAGTAACAGACATATACTAACAGCTGGCCATTGTATAAGTTTTATTGAAACAATGACAGACCCAGCTAAAGAATTAGTCATTGTTGCTGGTACGAATGTCATGGTACCAGGTTCCGGAATAACATGTGGTATCAAATCAGTAACTCCTCATCCGAGATTTACTGGAACATTTAATGATTCGATGATGAACGACATTGGAGTAATAACTGTCGGTTTTAAAGATAAAATATGATGAATGATTTATCACAAATTTTGGAATGTTGATATTAATTGTTTTTAATTTTTTTTTTAGCTTGAAAAAGAATTAGAATTTAGTACACTTTTAAATGCTGTTAAATTACCTGAACGAGATGGATTACCAGATGAAATTGCCATGGCGAGTGGATGGGGAATATTGGGATATCCAAATGGATTAAATCCAGTTAACATTATGAAAACACAAATGACTGTTATTTCATCAAAAAGTTGTCAGGATTTAATGGGCTTTGATATTCTCGATGGACAATTGTGTGCATTTTCTAAAAAAGGAACTGGACTTTGTACTGTAAGTTGAATTTAAAAGATAATTAATTTATTTGTTTAATTTTATTAATGTAAATTCAAGGGTGACAGTGGTGGACCACTCGTTAGAAATGGTGAAGTTATTGGCATTGCCTCTTATGTCATACCATGTGCTAAAAATGTTCCAGACGTATACAGGTAATTTTTGTAATAAAAAAACCATTTCAAACTTGGTTATTAATTTACATAAATTAGATTTAATTTAATTTAATTTTTTTTTTTTTTTTTACAGTCGTGTTTATTATTACAATAGTTGGATTAAAAGTATAATTTCAAAATACTAAATAATTTATTTTACAAGTAATAAATTAAATTAAAAGTAAGTTATATTGTTTTATTTTGTTTGTAAAGTAAATAATTATTTGCTGCTCTTTGTGATGCAAGTACCCTATTAATCCAAGGTAAATAACTGTCAAAGAAAAAATTAATATTAAAAAATTAAATTACCAAAAATTTGATTAATCAAATGAACCAACCTGTAGACACGGGTAAAAATATCTGGAGCTCTACCACATGGTTTTCCCCAAGATACAATTCCAACAAGTTGATCACCAACAACCAGTGGACCACCACTATCACCCTGTGATGATAATATCCATGATTAGTATATTTTAAAATATATTTAATATTTATATAATAATTTAATAAACTCACGATACACATTCCTCGTCCTCGAGCAGCAAATCCACAAATTTGCTCAGTAAAAATTTGATAAACATGAGAACGAGAACATTCTTCGTTACTAACAATTTTCATGTTAATTTTTAATAATTTACTTGGTGAATTATATTTATTGATTGATTCATAATCATAAGCACCCCAACCACTTGCTGTTGCTGTTGCACCAGCAGGTGTGTCATACCTTGGAGCACCGATTGGTCTCACTGAGCTACTAAAAATTAATGGTCTTGCTAGCTGAAAGTAAATTGTTATTATCATTTTCATAAATTAATTAGAGGTAAACTGATCAAAGATAATTACCATAATAACGGCAATGTCATTTTGATTTGTTTTTGATGAATAGCCAGAGTGATAATTATACGTAGCCACTTGGTACTCTTCCCCATATCCATATTTCTCAGTTGCTCCCACAAATATACGTAAAGTATTGACTGGTAATCTTTGGTTATCAGTCACAATACAATGTGCAGCTCTATCAACAACAATTGACAGTTTAAAAAAAAACAATAAAACAATATATTTTAAAAATAATTTAAACTCACGTTAAAATATGCAATGGACCTATTATTGAACCTCCACAAATGTGTTTGCCATTGTGACGGATGCTAACTTGATATGGAAACTCTCTTGCACTCGCAATATATCCACCGACAATTTTACTTGGAGGTTTTCCATGTCCTCCTGTGTTATGAATTTTTTAGTTAAAAATTAATCAAACATCTTATTGAATTCTTCACTCACCAGGTGTATTTGTTAGTAGTAAAAAAAATATTATCGAGATAATCATTATCATTTTAATTTTTGGCAATGATTAATTGTGTTATTTATTAATTTAATATTATTAAAACATTGTCTTATATAGGTAGGTTGTTATTTTTATAAAATTATTTCTCTTTGTTATTACAGCCATAAATTAAAATTAATTTGTTTAATCAACAAAATTTTGATTTACATATGGATTCTCGAAATATTCCATTTAATTGAAATGTTATTGGGTCTTATTAAATTGTCCAGACTTTTAAATATTATTATCAATGTGTCAATATATATTTATGTGATTAAATAAACCACTTAATATTCCGATGAATGATTTCCAATTGGAAAATTCAAAATCTTATGTTAAATGATAATTAAAAAAATTATTTTCCTTGTTTGACATATTTTATTGACAGATTTACAATTAATATATTATATATTAACATTGAAAGTAGAGACAACGGCTTGGTAGCGAGTTTTTGTCATCCGTTGATGAATTTGATTTGGGTAAATTATATTTTTTTTGTGGTGATTTTGAGCTCATGGCATTTTCAATCCATGAAAGATAATTGAATACTCGTGTGCCAACATCTGGTACACCTTTTGCACAAGGTCTTCCCCAAGAAACAATTGAAACAAGTTCATTGTTTGCAATAATTGGACCACCACTGTCACCCTGTTAATTCAAAAATAATTTTAGTTACTGTATTTACAGTCTTATCATTATTTTACTTGTGTTTATTTGAAACTTACAACGCAAACACCTTTTCCTTCACCTCCAGATGCACAGACTTGTTCTGGATATATTTTAATTTTATGAGAATCTTGACATACTTTATTATCAACAATTTTTAATTCAACTTTTTGTAATTGTTTTGGTAATTTTGTATTTGGAAAATCAGTTGCTCCCCATCCACTTGCTGTTACTATTGAATTTAATGGAATATCTTTTTTTGGTAAATTTATTGGTTTAATTGAACCACTAAAAACCAATGGTTTCTCCAACTGAAAAATTGAAAAATTTATATTTATTATTTCTTCTATATTTTTTCAATGAGAAAAAATTTTTTTTACATTTTAATTATGTAAAACTTACAGTGATAAGAGCAATATCATTTCTATCTGATTTTTTTGTTTCGTAATTTTCATGATACTCGTATTTGAGAATTTTATATTCTTTTCCGAGACGCGAGTTTTTATCATTTGCTCCAACTAGAATTTCTATGTCAGATGGATGAGGTAGACCAACTTCCTCATCCTCGTCGACAAAACAATGAGCTGCTGTTAAAATGTGAAGTGGACTTATTATTGCACCTCCACAAATGTGTTCCCCGCGATCTCTTATTGATACTTGATGAGGAAATTCATCTGTTTCGGCTTTTTCACCTCCTATAACTTTACTTGGAGGTTTTCCATGTACAACTGTTGATTTAAATAAATTAGATAATGATAGAAAAATATATCTAGGTCTTGAATATTTTATTTTTAATCAACTTTAGCTAGGAAAAAAACTTGATATAAATTTACCGAAAATTAGAGCAACCAAACATCCAATAATTTTCACAGACATATTTTTTAAACAAAATTAAATAAAAACAGTCAATTTTAATTTAGTAAAAATAATTTAAAAAATATCTCGGGTGTCTGTTATATATATACTTGATTTTGACTGTTTTGACAATAATAAATAATATTTTCATTATCAAAAAAAAATTCATAAAAACAATAATTTAAATTAAAACAATAAGATGTTATTTATTCATATAAAGTTTTGTATTTTCTAATTATTTATTAAATATATATTTTTTTAATTATTTGATTTCGACGCAAATTAAATATTGTGGGTCATGACTTTTAATGTTTTTCCTTTAGACTGACGAATGAGATTACTTGAAATTACACAGGTGAAATAAATATTGAATGGAAACAATTAACATTTCATTGAAACAAAAAAATAATTATAATCCCAGTGACGTTTTATTTTCTTTTTCGTTTTAATAAATTTATAAAAAAAGTTAGTAAACAGGTGGTGGCAAATGAAGTTTATTAATTATTCTTTTTTCAATGATTTAGAAATAATTTAAAAACATTAAAGATATTTTTTTTGAATATTTAAAAACGTCAACTAATACGTGACAGATGTTTAAATTTAAATATCAAATTTTTGTTTTCCTTACGAGTATATATTAGGTTGTTTTACAATTAATTTTAACTATCGTAATAAATCATGTACCAATTGATACTTTTATTGATCAGCAACATCTTCATTCAAAGTAAAAAAAATTAATTATAAAGTGTCTTTCACATTCTATAATAATCAAAAATTTTTTCTGCTAAATAAAAATAGGATTGACTAAAGTTTTATTAATTACAGATGTATGGGGAATCGTTGGTGGTGTTGACTCAAATATAATTGATGTACCATATCAAGTATCACTTCGACGTTCATCCCAACACATTTGTGGCGGTGGAATAATTAGTGATCGACATATTCTCACAGCAGGTCATTGTATTGCTGGAATATTTTCATCTCCTTTCACTGAACTCACTGTTGCCTCGGGTTCAAGTACCCTGAATGGCCCGGCCAATGTTCATTTTGTTGATAATGTCATTGTACATCCTGGCTATGTACCTCGTACTTCAACTCAACGTGTCAAAAATGACATTGCTATAATAATTGTAAAAAATAACACAAACATTTATAATATTATTTTGACTTTTTTAAAAATTTACATTCTGTTTTATTTAATTTTTTTATTAGCTCAAAAATCCAATTAAAGAAAATGAATTTCAATCAAAAATTTATTTACCAAATGAAAATACAAAAAGTGGAATTATTGCACTTGTTAGTGGTTGGGGAAGAACTTCGATTGACAGTAAAAGTTCAATTGTTCTTAAAAAAACAAGTGTCAATATTTTAGGCTCAATGGAATGTTTGGAACAAGGTGAACTTGTTGGTGTTGGACAATTGTGCGGTTTTAGTGGCCTTGGAAGTGGAACTTGCAAAGTAAATTTCACTTTATAATTTACTTAATATGATTATGTAATTTTTAATGTTTTGCAATATGGATTTTTAATTAATTCATGTGTTTTTGGATCAATTCCAGGGTGACAGTGGGGGACCACTTGTTTATAAAAATACAATCATTGGAATCGTGTCAACATCTGATAGAGAATGTCTGCAAAATATACCTCACACATATACACGTGTTTTTACGCATTTAAAATTTATAAAAACAACAATAGCAGAAAATTAAAGTTAATAATAATTATGGTAAATTGAAAAATGTATATATTCGTATTTATTTATAAATAATTATTATGTTGACTTGAAAAATTATTTATTTAATGTAAATTAACTTGTCGAGGCTACATCTATTTATTTATTTATTTTTTTTTTTTTTTGATATTAAATTTGCATAAATTTAAATTATTCATCAATTGATTTTTGAATTTCATTATTGTTAATTATTTTGGGTCAATAATTAGCATGATGTATAATTTAAAAAATTAATGACCTAGTTATTTTTAATTAATTTTTTTGGCAATGCAAATTATTTTATTTGAGAAAAAAAAAAAAAAAAAAGAAATACGTTATCTTAATATCTCAGATAAAAGTTCAAGGTCTTTGCTTAACTTTTTTTAAAAATTTTATATTTATTATACGTAAAGTTATGTAACTTTGTATATTCATTTTTTATTTATCAGCAAGTTGATGCATCAAATTTTTCATTATAAAAATGAAAAACAACTGTGACAGTTTGATGAATAATTTTTTAATCAACAAATACACGATTGTGTTATTGTTGATAAATATTTCTAGTAAGTGTATTTACTTTATAAATAATAAATGAATTCAAAATTGATTAATAATAATGAAATTTGAAATGAATTTTCAGTAGGAGGATTAGTAACAAGTAGAATTAAAAATGGAGAAGAAAGTAAAGCTGCTGAGTTTCCTCATCACGTTGCAATTCGTAGAAATTCAAAGTTCTTATGCGGTGGAAGTATTCTTGATGAGCTTCACATAATTGTATCAATTATTTATTCATTTATTCTATTTAACAATTTTTATTATTTTAATAATTTAAATTTTTTATTTTTCAGACAGCAGCACATTGTGTACACCAAGACAGTAAAAATTTTAATAATTTAAATGTTATTGCTGGAACGAATGACATTGGTTTGTGGCGGCCAAGAACTTATGGTATTAAAAAAATCTATATTCATCATGATTACTCTGATGACAAGTATGAGGATGACATTGCAATATTAAGGGTAAGAAAATATTTAACAGAAAAATTGAGACAGGAAAATATCTCCAGATAAATATTTAGAAATTTAATTGATAATTTAGTTGGATGAGAATATTAGAATCAATAATAATCAAAGACCAATTAAGTTGCCTGATGTTGATACTCCAGAAGATAGTAATATTATTATGTGTGGTTGGGGAAAATTGGATACAGCTGGGTATCGTCCAGTGTTGCTGAGAAAATTATCTACCAGAGTTATTAAAAATTCAAGATGTCAAATTCAAATGGGACGTCGTATTTATGATAGACAAATTTGTACTTATGCTTCTCATGGAGCTGGTGCTTGTTTTGTGAGTTATTACATTATTATTATTAAATAAATGAAAATTAAAAATACTTAGCTTAAAAAATTAACATAAACTTTCAGGGAGACAGTGGAAGTGGACTTGTTGATGGCGATGTCCTGGTTGGCATTGTTTCATACATTGCTGGTGCTGGATGTGGTAAATTTTTCCCTGATGTTCATACACGTGTATACTCTTATGTTCCATGGATCAAGATGACCCTAGATAACGACGATAAGTATTATTCAAAAAGTTATTTTTCAATATTCAAATAAAAAATAATCAACTCTTGTTTTTCGATTTATTTTTATCATCATCTACATTATTTATTTGTTTAAAACATTTCACAACTCAATTATCTTTTTATCCAGTCAATAGATAGATACAAACACTTAAAAATTCGTTGAATAAATCATATTATAAAAAAAAAACATAAACATATACATAAATTAGACTATAAATAATTGCACACAAATTTAACATCTAAAACATTTTTGTTCGGTAAATAATAGCATTAAATTCATTTACTTTTTTTGAATCAATTATCTAGAAAATAAAATATAGTTAACTTTTAATAATAATAATTAAATCTAATGTCGTTTTGCCAGCAAACTTTTAACATCGAAAAAATAAGAAATTTCAGTAATTTAATTACACTACATATTTTTTTCGGTTCAATTAATTTTCTATTTAAATAATTAAATTTACTTTTTGTTATTTTATATTTTGTCTTTTTTCAAATTTTAAAAATATACCTTCAATTGGTCGAAGAATAATAGACGAGTACGTTTTAATTGACTCATGAGTGTCACGACTTTTGACTCTCCATTTTCTCATTATCTCTGCCAGTCCAATTTTAGCTTCAAGATTTGCAAATTTCTGGCCAACACAGTTTCTTGAACCAGCTGAAAATGGCAACTAGAATCAAAATAATAAAAATAAATTAAATTAAATTCAAAGTTATCAGCAAACCGTAATACCATATAAATTATAAAAAATAAAAGAAAAAACTTACATAAGCAAATGGATGATGTCTAGCTGTTTTTTCAACTGAAAATCTGTCTGGATCAAATTTTTTCGGATCATTCCATAATACTGGATTGATATGAATTTGATTGATATGAATCATGACATTACACCCCTTTGGAATAGTATATTTATCTATTAAAAAACCCAAAAATAAATAGTTAAAATCACAAAAAAAAAAAAGACAGTTAAATTAATTATAAATGTTTTACCAAGTTGTACGTCTTCTGTAATATATCTGCCAATTCTAACTCCACCAGGATAAAGTCTCAATACTTCTTTGATGACTCTATCAAGATACTGTAATTTTGTAATATCATCTGTTGTCACAGTTTTATTTGAATCACCAAAAACACTGTCCAGTTCTTTATGGATTTTATCTTGTATAACATCATCATTGCCAACACAAAATAGAAACCAATTCATCAGGCTCATTGTTGTGTCATGGCCCTTGAATATATCAAAACAATTTATACAATTGATTTCATTTAAAATAATTAACTAAATTTTATTTATCAAATTATCTTACCCCTGCCATAAATGTTTTAACATGATCTCGTATTTCGTTGATGGTCATTGGTCGTTTTTCTCTTTCATTTGCTTCAAAAAGTATATCTAATAATGCCTTCTTTTCACCTCTTTCTTCTACAATAAATTAACAATATTATTTATAAATATTTATGAAAAATGTAATTTGGGCTCATCAAATTATTTACCTTCATTTTCAACTGCTTCATAATTATTTCTGCTATTATATTCTCTCATTTTTTCCCTGATAACCTGAATATAATTTTAAAAAATTATTATTATTATTATCATTAGTATATTTAATTGTTGTTTAACAGTTGAATAATAATATTTTGTATTTATACTAACGCGAAGACATTTTTCATCGACTATTTTAACAGCATCTCGAAACTTTTTTCCTTCAGCTGTTTGATAATATATTAAATCATATTTTAACCATGGCTGTCTGATTCGAGATGTAACACAATCAAATACTCTGAAAATATTTTAATTTTAATATACAAAATTATAATGACAAACAATTTAATTAGTATTAATTACTTACAAACGAATTGCATCGGTGTAATCTTTTTCTGAATCATCGAATGTGTTGATGCTCATTCCCAAGGCAGTTTCTATTTAATGAAAATAAAATATAATTAAATTCATTATTTATAAATTAGTGTTGTTTTTAAATTTACCGTAAATAATGCTTAGT
Source organism: Aphidius colemani (assembly GCA_030523065.1). Classification (NCBI taxonomy): domain Eukaryota; kingdom Metazoa; phylum Arthropoda; class Insecta; order Hymenoptera; family Braconidae; genus Aphidius; species Aphidius colemani. The sequence continues at coordinate 15,802 of JAPYYR010000685.1, forward strand.
GACAAATTTGCAATTGAATCATAAACATCGAAATATTCATCGCCAATTGTCTGGACTTTATTTTCTAGAAATTCGTTGAATAAAATTGTTTTTCTTATCATGACTTTGGAGTATTCTTTGAGAATGGTAAAGTGAAATGCCGGGGTCATTAATTTTCTGTCATGATTCCATTTTTCTCCTGTTGATTGATAAGAAAAAAACGTAATAATTAATTAATACTTTTGGCCGGTTAACCATTGAAATACCTGATGAATTTAATAGGCCGAGTCCAAAACATGGCTCAAAATATTTGTAGAAATTTGACTTTGTTCCATGCTTCGGTTCACAAAGTATTATTTCAGCAAATTTATGATTATTTATGTGAATTGTTGTCATTGTTCCCATTTGTGTGCGAAATATTCCATCTTCAAATTTGTTGAAAATACTTTGAAAATAATCATCAATATCTATAGGCATGAAAAAATAGAATAAAGACATTTTTAAAAAATCATTGGACTTTAACAATGAAAAGTAGTTATTTTTTTTAAATTAACAATTGTCATTAGTAAATTATTTTTACCTTCCAATTTTTGCTTATACAATTCCCAAGGCCAGCCAATTATTGGTAATTTTGTTGGTAACGCTGGAATAGTTGAAACTTTTTTGTACCAAAAATAGTAATTAACACAGAGATCAATTATTTTTAAAAGTATTAAAAATAATACTGCGGTTAACATCATCATTGTCAATGAAATCGACATGATTTATTTTTAAACTTTTTATTTGAAATTTAACTTGCTTTTTACCGAAATTATTTATTCATTTAAACTTTTTAATTTGAAAAATATTTTCCGAGTTGATTTTATTTACGATACTGACGCTATCACTAGCTTTGACTGAATGAAATAAATTTGACTAATTTTGCTAGTATTTTCGTATTTTATTTATTCCTTGGTAAATGCCAAACTTGTTCTCGCTCCACGTGAGTTACCTGGATTAAGTTTGAAGAGGGAACTTGTTCCCGAAAAAATATCCACAGCCTATTTCTTTTGTTAAAATTTATTATTGAAAATTATTATTTGTTTGGAAAAGTCACGTTTGTCTTATGAAAATACGAAACTCAATATAATTTAGTTGAAAATTAAATATTAATTTAGTTAGTTTAGTTGTATATATATTATCTTTTTTTTTCTTTTATCAAATTTTATTTTCAATCATAGGCTCAATTCAAATTTGATATTTTGATAAATAGTAAAACATAAAAGACCCAAGTAAATAAATACTATTCTAGAAGCTTTAAATCAATTTTATATTTATTTTTTCTTTTTCAAAAATATTTTAACAATTTTTGTTTACTGTATTTGACAATATTAAAATAAAAGGGTTAAATTAGCTTTGAAAATAAATTTTAAAAAAGAATAAAAAAAAAAAAATATCTTTGGTATATAATGTTGTCTCGAGGCGTCATCAGTGTTGGACCCTTGGCATGTAACAACAAAGTCGTGGGAAATCTCATCTTGATATGACCCCTTTTGTGGTTTTGGCTTACCCATCAGAAAATTTATGCAAATGCATAATTTAAAACTCATCAAATTCAAAAAAGACACTGCGTGTGATACTAATTTTAAATAACGTCTTTATTGTCTATTAAAAAATATTTATAATTAAGATGAAAAATATACTTTCTTTCACAAATAATAGGTATTATTAAACTCAAGTAAAAATATATTTAAATTATTTTAATTTATTATTTGATTAATTTTATTTACAAATATTATTCATTCATTTAAAAGTTTTAAATTTAATTAAATTCTATTTTTAATAAAGACTTTGATTTTTAAAATCATTCCACTTTGTCGAGTTGTTCTCACATTGTCAAGTTGTACAAATAGTTGTTGTGGTAATTACAGTCTTTATGATGGAATTAAGAGAATATTTTTTATTTTGCCATTTATCGGTGTATGCCGACGTTAGTCTCAACATTTAAAAATCATTTTCAGTTAAAGCTGGAATTTTATTTAATTACTTTGTACTTTAAATTGATTTTACAAGTCATCAAATTATTGGTTAAATATAAAATATATATTTTATTTATTTAACTATTTTTTTGATATAATATTTTGCCATAAACTTTATTTATATATTTTTATTTTTTGAAAATTAATTTTCAATAAAATAGTATTTAAAAATAAATAATTTAGATGATTAGTTTATTCATTCGACTGTTTAGAAGATAATTATTTTTTATTAGTAAAATTTTTTGCGTGAGACACGCAAGAATAGCATCACTTGGCTTCGATAATACTTGAATGATTTATCGTTGATCGATTGGCAAAGTAAAAAGATATTCAGCCAGTTATATCCATAAGTTTTATACATTGTAGTATCAATAAATCAAATGATGCTAGCTCGTATTTTTCAGAGATGAATTGGATAACGAGAATAGAAAATCTATATGTATATAAATACTCAATGATTTAACATTAAAAATAATAATTTAAAAAATAATTTTCTCACTCAATGTCAATGTGAGTAGTGACTTAACATTAGCCTCATAATTATTCAATTAAATTACATGTGCTTTCTTTTTTTGCTATTATTAATTTTATTATTTTCTCAAATGAAAATGAGTTGATGAATGAAAGTGAGACAGGGTCAATGACATTATAAAATAGTGGGAAATGTTATTGTCGTCATAGTTGTTTGTAAGATCACGTATCTTGATGATGAGTAATGATAATTTATCTTGTAGATATATTATCATTACCTCAAGAAAATGAATATTAAAAAAGACTGACTTCCAGTTGTTTTAAGTGTCTTATTTATTCTTAATCTTTAGCTGTTTTTTTTAGTATATTTTTTTTTTTTTTTTTGTTGTAAATAATTTTAATAGTACAGCCTATCATTCTCGTGTCCTATAATTTATATCAATTGACGTTTTTAATCACTCTAAATATTTTTCACAAAAAACAAACAAAACATTTCGCTATAGTTTTTTAAATAAAAAATTCAAAATCAATAGTTCCTTTTTTTTTTAATTGAAAAAATAATTTCTAAAAATTCTATAAATTAGTAATCATAAAATTTATGTAATAATAATTGACATTTAAAGCCCCATAAATGTCAAAAGATTAATTCAATATAAAAAGCCAAAATTAATAATAATTTTATAATCCAAACGAAATAATATTTATGCGTTTATAAAACTGCACATTAATAAATATGATACATGAGTAATAAATAAACATAAACCCCGTTGAACTTGAACAATAACAATTGATTAAATGAAATTAAAAAAAAAAATTAAATATATTTGTTAATAAAAAAAATGATAAAAGTCTGATGGTTTTAATCTGGCTGTGGATGTGACGCCAAAACCAATCTTGCGTCTCATCTTGAAATAGGTGGCTATATAGCTGCCGATAATAGTTGTTCGCCCCGGGGATCACTGGTAATTAATAGTTTATGAGTATGGTGTTAAGAATTATCATTCATAATCAGAAAATATGCGTGACATTAATATTCCATTGCTGCGCTGTAAAATACTTGATCACAAATAATTATCATTTTTTAAATGCTTTTAATATGAACAAGGCATTTCACAGTGCTCCCACGTAATAATCCACTGTTTTTCTTGCATAAACTATCTATTGGAAATAATAATAATCATCGAAAAAAAAATTACAAGCGTTAAAGCATGTCACCTGAGGCTTTTAAACGAATTGAAAAAAAAAAACGCTGACCTGCAACTTGTCACTCGATTTTTTTTATTTCAAATACACTTTGAATTTTTTTTTTGTAATTAAAAAATTAAATAAACAAAGAGAATGCTATCTGCAATGTTGTAATTTTTTTTTCTTTTAATTTATTTGTTAGTTTAAAAAATTAGTTGAAAGTTCAAAGATTCTATTTAAATTTACAATCAATATTAAATTTAAAAATAATTTTTATATAGAATTTTTATTGTTATAAATAAATGATAAATATTTAAATTTATTATTATGTTTTAATGAATAGAAACGAGTTTAAGAACAGTAAATTTCCTCTTCTTTGCACCGGCACCGTGGCTTAGTTGGCAAAGCGCCTGTCTAGTAAACAGGAGATCGGGAGTTCGATTCTCCCCGGGGCCTCATTCGGTGAATGATTGGAATTATTTTTTGCTTTTTGAATCAATAATATTAATAAAAATAATCACAATCATTTAAACGATAATTTTTTGATCGATAAATTCCTTTAAATATTTTCTAGAGTCATAGAATCCACCAGCTTAGTTCGAAAAAAAATTACATTCTTTTTTTTTTTTTATTTTAAATATCATTGCACTTATTGTGTTAATAATAAAAAAAAAAAGAAAATTATATTCAAGTGGCTTTGTATTTTAAATTCAAAATTCCAATGTGTCCACGATTATTATTTTTTTTCATTTCGTGTACCTCCAATGAATAAACACCTGGCTAAATTAATCTGCAAGCAAAATGAAAAAAAAAAAACCTGAAAAATAATTATCATGTAACTCTAAACAAGACCGCAATGTTTTCTTATTTTTTTTTTTTTCTTAATTTCATATCTTTATTTGCTGTTGAATTTATATATTTTCATTATTTGATTTTTGAATTCAATAAACGTATATAGTCAGCAAGTAAAAAATAAATTGAAAAAAAAAAACGTTTTTATCGCTTTACGTGGAGTTGTTGCAAAAATTTTATAAAAAGTTATTTAAAAAAAATCTGCCCCGTGTTAAATAAAAAGTTTTTTTTATGCGTTATAAAATGGTTTATTTTTATTTGAAGAAAAAAAATAAAATTAATGGATTTTATTTTTTTTCAAAAAGTAAACTGTAATGACAATTTTCGTCGAATATAAATTGTTGTAAATAATGAAAAAAAAAAAACAGCAAATATTAATATGAGGAAAAATAAATAAATAATAAAATATGTATAATAGCATTAGTAACATATTAATATATGCAAATAAAGAGGAAGAGACCGGGAGAGACAGCAAAACTCATATGATTATTTAGCTTGAAGATGAGACCGAGAATGAAAGTCCAACTGAATGAATAAAGAATTATTCACAGCATAATAAATAATTTTTTTATTATTTTTTTAACATCATGATGCACATGGCAAAAAGAGATATCAAAGTCTACATTTAATCCTGACCGGGGTGTTGGATGCAACACAAGCTTATAGTCAACAAGAAATTTATATTATGACTTTGGACAACTCGATCAAAATGTTTAACTACTTAAAAATAATAATCAAATTTTTTAAATTAACAATATAATCCAAATGGAATTTATAATTTCAAAATAAACAAATGTCTTTCTAGCCATTAAATTATTTGACAATTGACACTGATGAGATTATTAATTTTAAATAATATTTTTTATCGACTTGTCGTGCATTTTTTTTCTATCTTTTCTTGAATAATAATTTTTTATTGTAAATACTTCCGGTTAGTTGAAACAGATTTTTATTGTCAGTTGGTTTGTTAGTTAATACACATTGTTTATTTATTTTTTTTTGTTTGTTGATAAATTTTTAAAGCCAAGGGGTATATGTTGGTCAGTAACTTACGGGTTAAGTGGTCTTTATTTTTTTTACTTTTAACATAATAAGACTGCATATAATACGGAATTGCAAAAGGTAAATAAACATGTGGGCGAAGCAGGTTGTCTGCATGTGTTCATTACCCAAAGGTCTTTTACTTATATATAATTATTATGATGTTTATACTAGTCTGTACTAGCATAGAGATTCCAAGTGAAATTATCGTTTCCGTCGTTTGATTGATATTTTTTTATTATTTTTTTCTTTGCTCGATCAACTGAAAGAAAAATTGACATATCTAAAAGGATTATTAGCTAGGAAGTTGTCATTTTTTAAACTATAAATGCACTTGTCAACTGCATTATAATGCATTTTATTTGGTTTTAAAAAAAAATTTACAAGTTGAAAAATTAAATTAAATTAAATTAAATTTTCTAGGATTTAATTTTAGCAACATTTTTGCTCTTAAAATTTATTAATAAATGTGCAATTTAATTTTTTTTTCAACTTGTTATTAAGCAGGTTATTTTATTTTTTAAATTGATTGAATATTTGACATTTATAAATAATCGTCGTAACGAATGATTAATAAATAAATGTTTTCAAAGTTTATACTAATTAATTTGATGAAAGTTGTTGTTTATTTTTTTATCTAGTGCTAGTTTATTTTGAAGACGTCATCATATGATTATTCAATTTTTTGTTATTAATTTTCAAGTGTTTAGATATTTAAGTATGCATTAAAAAAAAAATGAATGTCACGTTTGAATTTTGAATACTTGATTGATGTAAATTAAAAAAGTGAAAATTGTATTGATGCGTTATTTTAAAAATTAACGGTCATCAAATACGTAATATTTTTTTTATTTAAAAATATTATTTACATTCTCTTTTTGTCTATTTATTTGTATTTTTTATTTTTATTTATTTTTTCATCATACGTGTTGACTGGGTCTAAAAATCTTTAAATCACCAATTTCCTGTTTTCTCGAAGATTATTGGGTGACTCTTAAATAATTTCTGTAAAGCTAAAAAAAAATACTCAATATTTCAAAGAAAAGTGAATGTTAGTCAATTGTGAAAGTGGTCATTTATAAAAAAAAACATATAAAGATTCAACAAAATTTTTTTATATCCATTTTGATAAAAAATTGAGCATTAAAAAAATTTATTTATAATTATAAATTTTATATATTTTAAAAGGCTATTATTTTATTGTCAATTTGTAATTTCATTTTTAAGTTGTTATTTTATTCGCAAGTGTAGGTAGTCAAAAATTGATCATCAAGTCGGTTCTCTTTGATGACAAGCACTTTTAATTTGCCAGTAATAATAATAAAATCATTTAATGCGAATCTTTGACGCGTTAAATTCATTTAACTTGCACTTTCATTTCAACATTGTTTTATTTTTTCGTTTATCTCTTTTATTTTATTTATTTGAAATTATATTAACTTTTTATTTGTCAAATTTGATATTTTATTTTCCTGTAACTTTGAGGATAAGCAAGTAATCAAGAAAAATTTTTTAAATACAAAATTAAAAAGTTCTCAATCAATCAATAAAAATACTAATTCAATTTATCCTCGCCTTGAATAATTTTAAGAACAATGAAAATCAAAAATAGTTGCAGCATTTAGAAAAAAAAAAAAACAAATTAATTTAACAGTAAATAAAATGACGCTACATTTTTTATTTATCGATTTATATATTGTCGAATGATATTTTAAGTATCATTAATTTAACGTCTAGCATATTTAAGATTATTATTTATTTATTATATTTTTTTTCTTCAACAAGTGATGTGAGTGTTGCAGAAATGAGATTCAACATATAACGTGAAAGTTTAATCGACACGATCAATATGCTTCTTTATTATTTTTTTATTTCATTTGTATATATATATTTTTTTTTTTTTTCGAATCTCATTTTATTCTCTCTTTCATCTTGATATTTGATTTTTAGCCTTTGGATATATGATGCTTGTGTTGGGTCTTCTTTTATATGTAACACTAAACAACGACACAACTAAAAACGTGGAGATGTTTTATATAAATCTACGCGAGTTCAAGAACCCTTTTAAAATTTAATCCTTTTTTTTTTTTCCTTTTTAATATTTCTACTTTGTTTTTGTGTCCATTTTTTATTATTTTTCGCGAATAGGATATACCAATCAATTTTTAAAAAAGAAGTAGTCGATTTCTATTTATAAAATTGTATAATTTTTATTGCGAAAATTCTATTTACTTGTTTATTTGAATTTTAAGCTTCAATATGATTTTGATTTATTTACAGTATAAATCATAGAGGTGTAATTGTTATTCATTATTTTTTTTTACAAGTGAAAATATTGTTTGAAAATTTGTAGAGTATAAAATATATATTAGTTGTTCAATGTCTATCTACCTGTTAAATATACATAGTGCAGTTGTATTGATTTGCACGACTGATGACCACTATGTAAACTTTTTCTCTAAACTTTTTATAACTATTTTTTTTGTGTAGAAAAATTAAGAACAACTAATAAATATTGTTACCCCATTTAAAAAGAAAAAAATTATTCTTCTCAAATGTTTTTGCAATTACATTTTTGATATTCTGGTTATCGATGACAATTAATTAATTACTTGCAATTAAAATTTACATAGTAGAAATTTAAATAATAATTGTCATGATCACCATCATCATCAGCAAAATATAAGTCTCCTGGTTGGTGAATATTGTCAGTATTTATCAAGACCAAGTTGTTGTTGGTTGTAGTAGTAGGGTGTATCAATGCTTATGTTAGGTGAACGGATTTTACTGTCAGTTCTTTCGAGACCATAGACATCGAGTTATCCCGTGAGTTGTTTTAATCCGTCTTTCATCTAGGTGAAAAATAAATTTTAAAAAAAAATAAATATATTCATTTAAATTCATCACCTTTCTTATCATCGAGCGAAATCACAAAACAAGTTTTTATAAATAAACTTTCATTAACATTATAAATTAAATAAATTAAAAGAAAAAAAAAAAAAAAAAAAAAATATAATACAAGTGTTATTTAAAATTAATAATTAAATTAATGTGCAAGTGTCAATTATAACGATGATCGTCATGTTTAATAATTGCCATGTGAAAATAGAAAGAAAGAGAGGTAAAATAATATGATGCCGAGACAGAAGGGGAAAGGAAAATATTTATAAAAAAATATTGTTAGATTGACATTTGAAACAAAATACATACCGGCAGGAATGACGAGGCCATTAGCTTTTACTTTCTTTAACCGTTTGAATAACTTGACGTCACGTTGTCTTTGAAATTTATTCAACACTAGATGAAATTTTATATTGTCTATGTGAGGATCATCATGCCAAGATGATTGTCTATCATCAGTGGGACTTTTATCAAATAAATTATTTATTAAGTACTCTTCCTGTAGACAAAGAATCATCAACTTTTATTTTATTTTTTTTATTTTCTGTAAAAAATTATTTAAACTAATCATATTTTTTTATTTATAAAATAGTTTATTTGTTGTGGGATTTAACTTGCAATTAAACCTCTAATTAATTAATTTTTTTTTTTTAAAAACTGAAACTCTTTTATAGATGAAATTTTTTTTATCGTGAAGATGTTGGTCGGTTTTTAAAATAGCATTATACATGTGATCCGTTGAATGTAATAAAACATAGGCAAGATCATACAAGGGTCAACAAACATATATAAAATATCCTACAAAAAATAGCTATTTTTTTTTTTTTTATTATTATTGTTTTGTTTATTTGTCTCGCAAGTCAGGAAGATATTATGTAACAAGACCTCGGCCTTGTCGAAAACGACTTTTGTCGGCGAAATATATTTTTCAAGACTTTCGCTCATAATAAAATTACGACAGATTGAAATTTGCATTAATCATTAATTTTGCTTCTTCAATAATCTTTGTTTTTTGAATTATTCCTCTTCTTCTTCTTCTTCTTCTTCTTCAAATTTTTATTTTATTTTCATATGAATTTATATGCAAAGGTATTTGCTGATTTTTTTTCTCTGTAATTAATGACACGAATCATATCGAGTGCTTTAACTTCCTACGCTTTTTTTTGTTTTTACAATTTTTATTTTTTTTCAAAGCGTAGGATAAATATATTGCGTGGGCTAAATTTATAGATGTATTTATTTAAAACACCATGACGCTACTACCTTTTTTAAATGCACCTTTTCTATTGGCGCCAATTAATTTGATTCAATTTAGTTTAACACGTTTTTATTTGATAATTTTTTAAAATTACTTGACTCATTTTCGTGTCAGTTTAATTTTTTAATCAGGGAGGAATTAAATTATTCTAAAAAGCTGATTTATTAATGACAAAGTGATGCTTTTAATGACAAAAAAATTATCAAATTAAATAACATATATTTTAAAGCCTAAGTAACACTTGTGAAATTATTTTATTATATTAATTTGAAATCGTTTCAAAAATTATATTCACAAGTTGGATCAACTCTTTTCTTCTTGAATATAAAAGAAAAATAAAAATAAATAAAAAATATTGAGAAAGGTCATTTACATCTCAAGGTAAATATCTCAAATAATTTCACAATATATATTTAAGTTAATTTAAGACAACGATAAAATGTTTTTACAAAATATTTAATACATAAAAGTCTAGATTTAATCTAATGATATTTTGATTTACTAGAAATTTAACATATAGGTATTCAGTTTGGCTATATATGATTATACAGATGATAAAAAAAAATTACCCGCTACACGAAACAACGCTCTATTCACAAAATATCAATACAACTATTTAATTATTCGAAAAAAACATCATATCTCCCAATAGACCAAGTAGGAAATAATATTATTTATTAGGAAAAACAGTTGAAATAATTTTTTTCGAGATACAACAAAAGTTATTGCTGAATAACTGAGTCTTAATTTGGATATCAGGATAGAACACTCTATTCACGAAATGTCGATAAAACTTTTTAAATATCCGAAAAAAACATGACATCCCCCAATAGACCAAGTAAAGAATGTTTTTATCTATCAGAAAAAAGAGTTGGAATAATTTTTTTTAATATATAACCGAAATTATTGCTAAAAAACTAAGTCCTGATTTGAATTTCACGATAGAACGCGCTATTCACGAAATATCGATACAGCTTTTTAAATATCCGAAAAAACATCACCATATTTCCCAATAGAAAAAAAAAAAGAAAAAAGAACTGTACGTAATTAATTTGCACTAATTTTAGGTATTTAGTATTTTGTTTTTTTATCTAATTGCCTTTATATAAACACGCTAGACAATAATAATCCCAAGTTCACTTCAGCTGGGTAAAAAATTATCTTGCCTTAATATCTACTTGAAAATTATTTATATATTTATTTTCCCAGATAAAATTCATGTGATTTTGCACAAAATGTTGCTAGTATTTTAAAATTATTTGTTGTAAAAACAATTTAGATATAATCAAGATGTTTTCATCAATAATTATCATACTTTGTATGATATTTTTTTAGCTGTTGAATAAGATTGATTGATTGACAAACAAGTTAAAGTTGACTATCTAACTGACAAGGTGCGTGTGCACGTGCGTGGCAATAAATACACGTGACATTTGACGTGAATATGTCTCTCACGACAGTTGAGTGTTGTCTTCATCAACAACAACAACAACATCTTGATAATGTTACTTGAGAGTCGAGACTGTTGTAAAAACAACTGTCAATTTCATTTAAAGGATTTTTTTTTAATTTTACTTTTCATATTAAACTTATTATTTTAATTTTGTCAAAAATGATAAATTAAATTAAATATTTTTTGGCTCAAATGCGTCTTCTTACGTAGGTAAACTCATATATCAATTTTATATTTGTCCATTTGATTTATTTATTTTAAAATTCTATACATTTTATTCATCGTTGAAAATATATAACTGAATGAAAGAAAAAATATTGCTCGTCAATGTCAATGAAAAAATATTTTACGATCAGTTGAAAAGTTTAAATTCCTTTATATCTTTTTTTTTTTTTTGCTCTCGTGAAATTCCATATTGTATATAGCATTGTAAATTTTCTGATGATACTGGAGAGAGGCAATACTCGATGCTGTATATTATATGGGTGTGTTGTTTTTGTTGTTTTTATTTTTATTGTTGTTGTTGTAGATGATGATGGAAGTTACGGGAGGCACTTGTATATTATTTGCTATATAAAATATATTTATTTATTTTTTTTGAATAGTGAAGAGAAAGAATAAAAAAATATCTCGATAAAGGTCTTTTACGCTAAATTGGTATGTTGTATTTACGAATTTTCAAAGACACTCATACAACATGAGCATAAAACAAAAATGATCCTAATTTAGCTGAGCTTATTTTTTTCTCAGATCTAGTTCAATTTTTATCAGAAAAACTAGTTTTTTTTTCATTATATATTTCGATTCATATTTTTTTTAAATCCTATTTCATCTAGTTTCTCTCAAATTTTGTCAACACATCTTTTTGACTTTCTCATATATACTATATCTATAAATTAACTTTAAATATTATAAAATACAATAATAACAATATCTAGATATAAATAAATAATAATAAGAAGAAGAATGTGTGCAAATGATTGCTCACGCCCACTTAGATTGAGGAAATGTCTTGAAAGATATGATTGATTGGATAATTCTTGACCGGCCTTACCTTTTTGCCTACTTTCAAATAACTCTTTTCTCATTTACCGAAGATATTTAACATCACACTCTTAATTGAGATGGTGAATCATTTATTTATTATTTCATATTTATTTATTTTTTATATTTTTTAATATCCACTTATTACTTTATTTACTTACAAATAAAATAAAATAAAATTATCATTATATCTACCTACACATCTCCTTCAAAAACTACATTAATTTATTCATTTATTTATTTAATATAAAAAACTCTATATTAACAATAATATTACTAAAAAAAAAAAAAGCAAAAAAAAGCTCTGAAAAAATTAAATAAATAAATTTGAATAAATTTAAAAAACCAAATTTAAATAATAAAAAAATCGTCACATTTATCTTTTTTTAACTCGAGTGTTGAAGTCTTTAAATCCATATAAAATCAGTGCGCAAATATATTTTATTATTTTCATAATAATTATTATTGTTTTATTATTATTAATTTTTTTCACGTTTTAAATTGAACGCAAACACGAAATGTCGTTAATGTGACCTTCAAAGAATTCATACAAGTTCGTTGATGTACATTTATTTAGTATCTCTTTTCTTTTCTCTTCTCTTCTCTCTTGCTATTTTTATAAATAATAATTTTTTTATTAACTATGTGTTACATACAACCACACACGATTATCCTCGGACACCTTTTCATGTGCTGCCTGTTCATGGTCATCCATTGTCATATACTCGCGTTTGTCAGAGACGCATAGTTTTATTTTATATAAATTTTTTTTTTTTCTTTTTTTTTATTAATACGAATTGTTAATAAATAGTACTGAAGCTGTATAATCTTTGAGGAATAAAAAAATACAAATTCATTGTCTAAAAATGATTGAGTGAGAAGTAAGTCATATATTTTATTTTTAAAAAATTTTTATATCATGTCATTGAACTCGGATAATTTGTTAATAATAATTATTATCATTGTCGTATTGTCTAGTTTGAATTTACATGTAGCCAATGTTAATGAATATTAAATTATTATTGTTTATTTATTGGGTTAGTTATATTTTCTATTGGGGAATTTCGTGAAAGGAAATATTTTCTTTTGAGAGGAAATCTGTCGGTCGGATTGTAGTTGATTTTGTATTTTAAGTCGGCACTTTTGTTTTATTTTATGTAACTTTTATAATATGTGTAACTGAGAGGGAAGTGTACATATTTGTATATGGATTATGACATAGAAGGGGAATAATTGTTATTGCCGGATAGCAGTGATAGCAACAAAATAAAAACAAAATTTTTTTTTTTTTTAAGTTGATTGCACTGTTTCTTTAACCGCCCCTCTTTATTGAGGTGAAAAAAAAAATTAGGTCACTTTGTATTTGCATTATAGTAGCGTGCGGTTGTGTAATATATCATCTCCAGACATTTTTTTTATGTGTTAATTATAATTGCGAGTTTAGGATAACACATGTGATATAATTTCATAGTTTCAATAGTAAATAGTGTTATTATACTGTGAGTGTGTTTATTTTGGTGTTTGTGAAAAAGAAATCGACAAATTTCGAGT
>JAPYYR010000686.1:0-24847 GCA_030523065.1 Aphidius colemani
AATTTAAAAAATATATAATTTCAATGGGAGGTATTGTAAAAACAATACTTAAAAAAAGTGAGTGATAATTTTCATTTGTTTTTGATAAGTTTATTGTAAAAAAAACAAAAAAGAATTTAATCAATCAATAGTACGAAAATAAAATCAAGTGTGAGGGTTAAAAAAATATTAAATATAAAGGAAAAATTAAGTATAAAAAATAATCAGTGTAGTCCAACAGGTTGTTTGGGGAAAAAAAAAATAATAAAATTTTCCTCTGACTTTTAAATAAGTGACCGCGACTTTACGACAAAGCAGGATTATCACTTTTCATCCTTGAAAAGCTTACAGTACCGGAAAACTTTCATCTATTAAAAAAAATTACTCTATTTTATTGGGGAAAACATAAGAAAAAATATATAAATTTTTATAAAAAGAAAAAACTTTGAAAAAGTAATTTTAAAAAAAGAAAATATTTAAATTTGTCTTTGATATTTTTCTTTCAAGGTTTTTCTTTTTTTTGTGTCTGTAAATTATTATAATTTTTTAAAATTACAAAATACTATTAAATATTTATATATATACATTGCAAAGTTTTTTTTTCATTAAAATTTTACATGACTTAATTTATGGAGTCTTGCATAATAATATCAACAACGATCATATTACAAAAATTAATTTAACGTAACTTTGTGAATGGATACAATATATAAGCCTTAATCCACTAACACAATTATTTAAGCAAGACCGGAAGTCGACAGTCCAAGGTATTTTTTTATTATTTTTTTTTAAATTTTACGTTGCAAAGTAATAAAGTATTAATAGCTGATGTTTTTTTGGCCCTCATCAGCCTCGAAATATATTAAATTTAAATTTGAAAAATAAAAATAACAAAAAAAAACAAATTGAAAAATTTATAATAACAAACTAGATATTTTATAATTTTATGAAATAACCAAAAATTATATTTACATTAGCTATTTTATTATGAAAAAAATATAACACATGCATAAAAAAACTGCAAGTGGTAAATCGATGAGAGTTATATTTACAAACGCAAGAGAGGATAAAAAGAGAGCTATGAAATAGTGCCAAGCAGTATTTTCCTGTTTTTGTATACGCAAAACTTATTATATGTGCGAATGAACTGTTTAATAGGCTAAAAAATATTGCTAGTTTAATATAATAAATAAATAAATAAAATATATGATCAAAAATGCACACAGTTTTAAAAAGAAATAAATGTAAAATCTAAATTTACAAATTAAATATTAAATTTTTAAATAAATATTGGAATAAAAATGATAATTTCAGCAATTTTTGTATAAAAAAAGACCAACACTGATGGGACAACGTGATACGAAAAAAATTGTTTTAAAATTTTTTGAAAAAAAGTGTTTTTGCAACATGTAATTTTGTATGAAAAAAAATAAATAAATTTATAGATACTTGTATGAAATGTATACATTTTACGGTGATAGATATATGTGATAGTCAAAATTAACAGTCTAGTGACATGACACATGAATGTCTTTTGGTATAAATAATATAAAAAAATACTGAGCTCGTCTAATCTCGACAAACCATACCTCCAGTGTGAGCATTATGAAAGCTCATCAAGCATGCTTATGTATTCATGAAGTAAAAGGTAGTTTTACTAAGGGCAAAATTTTTTACAGACTTGTGTCTCACGTGTATATCTTTTGACATTTATTTTTATATAAAAAAAAATTTTTTTTTCCTATTTTTTTTTAGTTGCAAAAGATAGTTTTTCAATGTATACAAATATTTATATACACAAATATTTTGCAGTCAAGTCATATTTAAATTTTATCGTTGAATATAAATACAAATAAATTAATTAAAAATCATAACATTTTAATTTAATAAATAAATGATTTAATGGACTTTTTGTTTTTTGGAAAATTAAATTTTTAAAAATATCTGTAGAGAGCTTTTTCGTTTTTTCTACTGAAAATAACGAATTCATTATTCCAAACTTTATTTTAAACTTTTTTTCATATTTTTCGACCCCAAGTTGGGATGATATAACCCCGACCCTGTTCAATTTTAAATCTGTGCCGTGGTATAATATCTACTATCGTAAAAAAAATTTTAAAAATGTTATTTTGATCAATGAGTGTCATAATTTAGGAAAAAAAAAATGTCTGCATCAGTTCTTTAAAGGTTTTAAAAAATATAATAAAATATATAGCAGAAAATTAAATTGAATTAATGTAAATTTTGATGATAAATTTAATAAAACGAAATTGACTGGATTAAATTTTACAAAATATTAGAAGATATTTAGATTATTTTCACAGAAAAAACAAAATTAATTTATCGTATTTTTAACATTTGCCCCTAAAATTTTTAACTGAAATTTGCATTTATTTAATTTTCAAATGTTAAACTAATATTCAAACAAAATTTTAGTCCCATTTTGACATTAAAAAAAAATGAATTTCAATAAATTTAGATTTATTTTTAAAACTGTGTATGATAAAAAATTGTTAAAAATATTTCATATTGAAAATTCGTGATAATAATCAGTCGTATAATAAAATTTCTTGGTTTTTTGTAATACCGTCTGGATCAATATTTCAGTTCAATGTAAAGTTGAAATATTCACTATCAAAAGCAATCTCAAACTTTATCAACAGACAAACAGTTTGTCTGAAAGTTTCATTTTAAACTATAAATGACAAATCGTTAAACTCATAGATAATATGAACATCTTAATGAAACAGCTGTGCAATTTCAAACATTTTATAAATACAAATTATTAATTTTAATTGAACAAAATATATATATATTCAACTAAATAATTTTATTATTAATAAAAAGAAAAAAAAAATTTCTTTAAAATTATTTCAACAAAATAGTGTTAATTTAATATTCCAGAAAATATGTTTGCACCGACGTTTAAGGCGTCTTCAGCAAAACCAGGTAATTTTTTGTGTGTAAAAAATTGTTTTTTTATAAATGTTTTAACAGTCTCAATTCACTACAATAGTCTATTTGTAGAAAATTGTTTTTTGAAGAAAATAATTAACTTTGAAAATTATTAAAATAGTACAGTCATACAGACAACGTTTATTTTGAAGTTAAAATTTTTTTAAAATTTCAGTCATAAAGTTATTTTATAAAGAAAAAAAAGTTTAAAAGTTTTTAAAATTGAAAAAATTTATTGATTATATTCAACTTTTGATTTTAAATAAACACTGTCAGAAAATTTTAAACTCATAAGTCAAATTCTACATTCAATTGAAGTACTTTCATCATGTTTTAAAGAATTTTTTAAATGAAAATTTATATTTTATTTTTGTGATTTTGTTGAATCGTCGTATATATATCATTTGAAACTCATCAAATTATTATCAATTTTATTTTTTTAAATATTTTAAACTTTATATATTTTATCTTTTACTATTGACAAAGTCACTTCTTTAACCAACTTTTAACCCGAAGCCAACCCTTTCACAAGAGTAGTTTCAACAGCGGTTACTGATGTTTGACAGCAAAGCGAATATACAAATAGGGATGAAATAAATATAACACGAGAGCAATGAACTGTTTTTAAAAAAAAAAACTCCTAATTTGCGTTGGAATTTAAAATTTCAATTAGTTTAAAGACACTTTTAGATTTATTGAAAAAAAATCGAACTCCATTAAAAATTGAAATTTTCCATTAACAATTTGATGATGATAATTTTTGCTAAAGAAAATTAACGAAATTTTGATATAAAAGTTCAACAATTATACTGAAATTATTTTTTTATTTCATAAATTAAAAAATAATCTACAAAATGGAATTATTTTTTTTTACGACAAAATTTTTTTCTAATTTAGAAAATAAAAAAAATATTACACATTGTTTGTTGTCTATGACCAGTGTGTTCTCTTCTATCTATCACGCTGGATTTATTTGACAAATTTGTCGAAAACTGGGAAATTTTATTGAATCCTCAGGCCATCAAATTAATTTTATATACTCTTTGACGATTTTTACACATCACTAAACTTCTGGCAATTGACTAATTTTTTTTTTTCAATCAATATATCTTTTTTTTCGTTGTTTATTTAATCTAGCATGAGCAAGAGACATCAACCTGCTATTATTATTTTTTTATATAAAAAATATAAACTGCTTTTGAAAAAATATTCATTTCAGTTTTTCATTTTTAGCTTATTCGAATTATAAATTTATCGGGACAAAAAGCCAAAATATAATGGCTATAAAAAGTATTTAAACAGTCAAAAAAAATATATATAATTTGGGCATTTAAATAGTAATTATTCTATAAAAAAAAATAGAATTTGAAAATAATAAATATCAAATGTCAATTACGTCAAAAATTTTATATAAAATTGACAAATTTAATTATTGAAAATTTTAATAATTTACATATCAAATAGACAGCTTGAATAAAATTATTGCTGCATTGCATGAGTATTTTGATGAATATAATTTTAAAAAAAATTTAAGAGTTACAATTCTGGATTGAATTTTTTTTCTATTTAAAAATTACCCAACTAAATTTTGCATTGACGTAATGGCTTTTTTTTAATTTTCAAACAATTGTATTATTTTTTTTTCCTAATATATCATATGAAACAGATTTGATTTATAACAATTTGATTTGATCAGGTGTTTGGTCACCAGGAAGTGAACCACCAGCTCCACCACGACAACCAAGTCCAGATAGAGATAAATATTCAAATGCTAAAATACCTCCAGTTTGGACACCATCAAGTGCTGGAGCAAGTCCAGTTTCTCAACGTAAAGAATTTCGTCCAGTATCATTTGAGAGTCCAATAGTGACTCGAAAGAATAAAAACCCAACACAGGTAATATATCAAATAAATAAAATATTTAAAATAAAAAAGTAATATGGGATATAAAATAAGTTGAATTTCAATCATAAATTCTATTCAATTTTATCCCGAGAGTGGTATTCATATCAGCTGTCACGAAAACTGCTGTTACGTGTTTTGAATTTGAAAAAGGAAAAATCATTTATCCATATAAATTTTTTTTTGCATTGAGTGTATTTTTTATTGGATTGAGCTTATATGACAAGTATTTTTTGTTATATTTTTAGCAGACATCTACATCAAACGTATCATCTTGGAAATCAGAGGATAAAAAAGTAACATCATTTGAAGTTGATGACAGTATATCAAATAGAATTGTTAACTCTCAATCTGTACCATCCGAAGGGTTGAATATACTTGCTACCACAACAACAAGACTTCCTCGTGCACAAAATCCAACCATTACTTTGCTACAAAAAGCAAGAGGTAATTTATAATAAAAATGAAAGAAAAAAAATATATCTATCCTTATTTCAGTTTTTTTTTTTTTTCTATTTTTATATTTAATAATAAAATAATTTTTATGATTCTTTTAGAGGGTCAATTACCCAAAGGTGCTGCTTATCTTGACGATGCTGATGTAGAAAAAAGTCACGAAACTACCACAATAAATTCCAACGAAATAAGTAAGCCTATTAATTCAATTTTTATTATTTTAATTTAACGATAATTCTTTTTATTTATAATGTTATCTTGTTGTTTATTTTTTTTAAGCAATTAGATAAAAATTTATAAAATAGTTTTAATTTTAAATTTATTTTTAATGTTGATAGCAAAATGGGTGAGGTATAGGTGATTTTCAAATGAACGCAAATTCTTTTAAACTTTTGAGTGATTATCTCTACCTCACACATTGTGATTTTTATTATTATTTTTTTTTTTCATCATTTTTGAATGTCTACATGATGTTTTAGTGTCTGTAGATTTTATCTACTCAGTTGGAAAATAAATGTAAAATCCAGCATTTTTTGAATGTTAAAATAGAATAAATATTGAAATATAAATTTAATATTTCAAACAAATATTTATTGAAAATCAAAAAATGTTAAAAATTTATCAATTAATTTCATTTTGAATTGTTTATACTATCTTTAAAAATGATTATCATATTATTTCTCATAGAAAAAATTTACATACACTCGAACATCATATTGATAAAAATTCAAAATAAAAAAAAAAAAAAAAAAAATTATATTATTGATTATGATGAGATTATTATTTGCAAATTTAAATTAGTACACAAAATAAAACGTGACAATGAAAGTGAATCAAAAATAGAAAATAGAAAATCAAAAAAAATGGCTGAAAAAATTGAAGGAATTGGACCAATTGCAAAAGGTGGTATGCCAGTTGCTCTAAAATCGGTAAGATTTTATTCGATGCAAATTTATTCAACCAAGTAAAAAGCAAAATCAAACAGACACATTGATGAAATTTGAATAAAATTATACTTGCAGGAAATCAAGGATAAAAATCAAGCTAAATGGTATAGACAGATGTACGATTCAATTCATCGAATTGGTGAAAAGGGTTAGTCAACGATAACTTGTGCTGATGAAAATATTATTACAATTAATTTATTTTTTAATTTTTATTATTCAAATAACAATCTGTTATTCGGTGGTATTGTTATTAGATAATTTATATATTTCAGATGACTATGAGACAATTTGGTACAAACCAAGAAGAGGTGAATATTGTATTTCAGCAAATGCCAAAAAAAAAAAATTAAAAAATAATTAAAATTGTTTTTTTTTTGTTCATCGCTTATGCACAATTTGGAGCTAACATTTCTCTTTTTTTTTTTTTAGATATATCATTATCATTTTGTATTATTAATTATTGTCAAAAATTTATGTAAATAGCTTTGGTTTATGTAAAAATAATTAATCGAAATTTGCATATTACAGATAACCAGAAATTAGATTTGAAAAATAAATATTTAATTGCTTTTGCAACGTCTTAATAATCAATTGAATAATTATTTAACTCTCAAGTGTTATGCTGAGTTATTAGTATAATTTTTTAAACAATTTCCCAAGTTATTTTCATGATTTTTAACTGTAAATTTAATAATGACACTTGTTCTGGATAAAAGTCAATTTAACTCAGCATAGCATAACTAAAAAAAATTATTTAAAACGAAAAAAAAAATTTGAAAGCACGATGTATAGTTATGTAAACAAAACAATTAATTTAAATGTGTTCTAATTTGTATTTTAGTAACAAAAAATTTATATATTTTTAATGATTGATGAAGCTATTTTCAGCAATTATGGAAATAACGAGCTAAAAATGAACGAATAAATCCATGTTTATTCATATATACAAGTCACTTTTATAAATGACTCTTGATAATAATAATTAATCTCATAATATTTTTGATATTTTATATCTATTTGATAATTTAAAAAAAAAAAAACAAATTTATCGTTTCAGGAGTGCGATCAGGATATGGTAATTCAAGTGGGTATCTTAGTGAGCCAGAACAACGTGAATATACAAATAGATCAGCAACTTTAAATACACGTCGTCGTCCGAAAAATAATGAAATTGAAAACCCCAAAATATCAACAGTTCCAAAAAAGTTTGTAGTTTTTTTAAGAATATAATTTTACTAATTAAAAATATCATTAATTAATGTTACTTTTATCAAATTAATAAATGTTATCTAATTTTTTTTTAATATATAATATTTTAGATTTGATTGTTCGAGTTTGTTTTGATGAAAATTAATTTTACAGAAATTATAATTTAATTTTAATTAATTATTTTAATAATAAGTTTATTGGAAAATTAATTAAATAACTTGTGAAAGATATTAATTGTATATTTATTATTAATTTTGGTTTTTTATTTTTTTTTTTTTTAGAAATGCTGTTGTAAAAACGACAGCAGAAGTCTATCGACGTCAACCAGGTCGTATTGAACTTTACGAGACAGGACGATCATCAGCTACTGATCAAGAGGTCAAAGAGGTATGCAAATAGAAAAATACTAATTACTAATTTATACCTAGCGATAAATAAATTACAGAAAAATTATCTACAATAATAAAGATAGCAAAACAAAAAGAAAATATCTAATCAATTACATGTCTTCTAAAGTTTTTTATGGGCGTAAAATCATTTCGGGAAATGAATTTTTTTACTTCTTTTTTTTCTCTTTCATTATGAAATTAATTAATAATATCTTTTAAGCATGATTAACATTATTTTTTAAGTAATTATCTTAAACTCTTTGTATACGTTTTTATTTTTGTTTAATTATTTTATTTTTTGTCTACTCTAAATTGATTAAACGAGGCGTTGATAATGAAATTTTAATTTACACTGAGAAAAATTACTCTTGTTTTAGACCAAAAAATAATTTATTAATAAGCCACTTTAAAATTATGATGTTTTTTTTTTTCATATGACCAAACATTGATGGATTTGAAATGAAAAAAAAGTCGATCAATCAACAAGTTGAAAACAAAACCTCAAATTTTCAAAATACATCGATTTTATTTTTCCTTTAATAATATTGCCACAAGCTTTCTAGTTTTATATAAAAGTCATATTTAAATTCTTTCAAGAAACTCTTTTCCATAAGAAAAAAGTTCATAATTACAGTGGAAAATTTTCTCAGTGAAAACTTTTTAGTTATTTCGCAACTCGTTCAATAATTTTTACGACTAAATAGTTTATTTTTTAAAATAATTTAAACGGAGTTATTTGAATAAACTTTGATACAAATGTTGGCCAATATAAAAATTACATAATGATTTAAAATTATTGATAGTTGAGTTATAATTATTTAAGATATTATTATATTTTTTCTAGTGGTGGGATGAAGTCATGGACATATTTGATGGGGTACGAAATTTTTAAATCTTTCACGCAGAATTGCAAAAAAAAAAGCTCGTTTTTATGTTTCCCCCATATTTATTTTTAATCTTTTGGTATCATTTATAAAGTCATAATTAACATTTCCAAATTTTTAAATCTTTCAAAGTTATTTTTCTATCAAATCGAAATTTACATAATATATTTTTGTTGATGATGATGATGACATTACATGATACCAAAAGATATAAAAATTTTGATATAATTAAATTCCTGTTATGATTAAATTAACCATAAAATGTTAACAATCACACACTAATTAGCCAGCAAATAATATAAAAAATATTAATTTAATTCAATCAATTAATAATTGCTATTTATTATAATTTTTATTTTCATTAATTAATCTCAAGTAGTATAATCAAAATTAAGCTATAAAGTTTAAAAAAAAAAAAAAAACAAACCAAAGTATTCACGTAATATTTTTTAATATAAATTGTTGTTAATTTAATTGTAATTTATTTGTGTGTGAGTGTGATCGTTCATTATCATATATATGCTATTAAAAATAAGAAAAAAAAAAAAAAAAAACAAAATTGTGGCTTTATGACAAAAGAAAACGTGTTAATGCTTGGTATCAAAGGCCGAAGAAAAGCAGTCTCAACTTATTCATCCAATGGCACTTCGCACATTTATTCCAACTCATCAATTGATCAAGAAAAATCATGACAATATACAATCAAATATATCAAGAAATTCATTACGTGGAAAAAGAGCTGTACTTGAGTATTATGATTTCGATGCAATTGAAAAAATAAATACACCAACAATTGATTATCCATCAGTGGCATTCAAAGTTGAGCCACCATCTGTTAATATAATTGTTGGAAAAAAAAATACCACGAATGATCATACGTCATATTCAATAATTACATCACCAAAAAATGGACGGACAACATCATTAAAAAATAATAAAAAACAATGTAAATTAACAAATCGTTATAGTCAAAGTAATGATGAAATTGTTGTTGGTTTTATTGATGAAACGATACATCAAACTGATGAAAAATATGATTCATGGAGTCCAGTTGTTATTGATGATATTAAATCAAATTTTATATCATCAAAAAGTTATAATAAAAATTATTCACCACTAATTGGTAGCTGTTTATCAACGACAAATAGAGATAAAAATTCTTTATCAATAAAAAATTTTCGTAAACATCATTATAATCAACGGATTAATCATGATCCTACATCTATATCATCTTCTAACTCTTCATCGTCATCTAGTACTATTCACATAACCATGTTACCAACACCACCACCACCACCATCATCATCATCATCATCATCTGTACCATCAACAATAACCACAACAACAGCAACAACCACAACCACTACAGCCGAGACCATCTTGTCATCACCATCAAGGGTTAGACCTTCAAATACTCCAAGATATAAAAATATAAATTTATTTTTTATATTTTTAATGAATTCATTTAAATAGATTCATGCACGATTCATATGTATCATATGAATATTCTTTTTTCTTCATATACATTTTTGGATTGCTCATCATAACGTGATTTTATTCAGTTGCAATTTTGTTTTATTATTAGTTATAAGTAAGAATATATAAATATGCTTATATGTATATTATTTTTCATTCATAAAAATCATTAAAAAAATATTTTTTCAACGTTATTTCAATACATATATCTACAAGTCTACATAATTATATAAATTCACATGTCAATGGTTTCGCTATTTCTTTATTTTTCTTCACAAGCTCTCATGGTTTGCATTTTTTTTATTTTTGCTATTTCTAGTGAGTGTGTTGTGTGTGGGTGTGTTTTTGTCATTAAATTGTTATTAAAATCATCCTCATCATAAGTATTATTTAAACTATGTCAATGTGATAATTAAAATTACGATAGATTTATAATTTACACGACGAGAAAACTGTGATAATTAAAAATTTAATATTTGAAAAATCAAGATAAGTACTAATGCAGTTTTCTCGTTTTTCAATTCATAAATATTTATAGGATTTATTTTTTGTTTTCAATTCAATAATGCTTTTATATTTTAAATTATTACAGCTTGTTGAATTTAAAATGAAACGAATCTTATGTATTTAAAAAATCATGTAATCAAACGTTTGAATAATCAATCAAAAATAGAATAAATTTTAAAATCTCGATATGAACACGCATTTAAAAAGCATGCTCAAATTTTAATTATAATAACTGTGTTTTTTTTCTTTCATATATAGAGTTTTTCATGTATTTATTTGTAAAAATATTATGTTATTATTATATTTAATAATATTTTTTATTTTTACAGCCTTTTGATCATCGTAACCCTCAAGCATCGAAGCCTTATATGAGCCAGTAAGTTCAAAACAAATGTAAATTATAAAATATATTTGAATTTAATTGTTAAAAAAATATAGTTTTAGTATCCTAATTTATTTTTCATCAAAATGAAAGTAATTAATATCAAAGCTTTAAACTTATTCTATTATTTTCGATAAATATACTTTAAAAAAAGAATTTATTACTTTTGGAAAATAATTATAAGCAATGAACAGCTATGAAAAAGTTATAAAAAAATTATTAAAATATTTTTTGACATGTAATTTTTTATGAAAGGGAAATTAAGTAGTATAATTTATGGTTTTTCTCAGTGTTTCTGACATTTTCTTGAGAGTTTAGCGGTAATGTCTGCTTGTGAATGAAGTTATGTTGAAAAAAAAATTTACTTTTACTAAACAACATATTAAAGTTGCACAACAAGACGTAATAAACAAAAAAATATAAAATATTTAAACTAGTATAAAAAATTTATAATTATTCTGTCAATATATGAACTATTGGATTTTTTTCATTTGAAATATTCTAGTGCATTGAAAGAATCTGGATACGAGAGTGATTCAACTTTAATATTTCGTCGTCGTGATGATGTCTCTCCTCTGAGTCCACTTGAGCAAAGATTAGCATATAAAACCGTTCAAAAAGGTGGTGACGTACCATTACATGGTCTTCGAAAACTTGCACCAGAACGTCCGAGAGGTGAGTTGTTATTACAACAATAATATTTACTTTATATAATTTAATATTGAATATTTATTTTGGCTTGTTTTTGTTATTTGCTTTTTTAACAAATTTATTTTGTAAATCAATCGATATTTACTTCAAGTGCATCATCATTAAAAGCATGAAGCATGATAATTTTATATTTAAATTTAAATATAAAAAATATTGAATTTATTTTCTCACTGAATGTGTATATTCAAGTTTTTTACTTTGAAAACTTTATAATATACGTAACGATTTTTTGTTGACCTATAACGACCACTTGACAACTTTTAATTTTGTTTTTTACTATTGCCTAGTTAAAAAAATATTTTAAAATTTTTAATGAAATAATAACGACTAAAATAATAAATCCTTGAGTTAATTCAATTTTTTTTTTTATTAACATTTTTATTTGAAAGAAAAAAAAAAAGTATTTTTCTTTTATATTTGAGTGATGATGTTTGTCGTTGTTAATTTATTTTATTAAAATTTTATTATATTTATTTCAACAATCAAATTAATTTATTAAAAAAAAATATATATTTCTTTAAAAAATCTACACTATACAAAACGCACTGTAACATTTTATATGATCATTCGATAATGGGGAAAACAGGTTAATTTAATTTTTAATTTATATTATTTAATAATTTTATTTTCACTTTTGGGTGACTATTTTATTTGATAATTTTAACTCACAAAAAAACACTCGCACAAGGAAGATGATAAATAAAAAAAATCATCTTAAAAAAGCTCAATGGTGAAAGGATGTCAAGATAGTAACACAAAGAAAATTTTAAAAGATGAATAATAATTTTCATCTTTTATTGAAAAGAAAAAAAAAAAAATATTTGTCCACAGACGACGCAGAGATTCAGTACTTGTCATTATCACCGAGGTTTAAAAAAATACATTCAAATAGAAGAAATAAAACGTCATCATTA
The DNA here is from genome assembly GCA_030523065.1 of Aphidius colemani. Classification (NCBI taxonomy): domain Eukaryota; kingdom Metazoa; phylum Arthropoda; class Insecta; order Hymenoptera; family Braconidae; genus Aphidius; species Aphidius colemani. The sequence goes on from JAPYYR010000686.1 coordinate 12,712, forward strand.
ACAAGTTCAATGTCTTCAACAACAATTTCAAGATATAAAAAATCACCGTTATCAAAAACAACGACAATAATACCAGTTAAAAGTGAAAATAATATTGAAAAAATTTCAACAAATAAATCAAGATCAATAACATCAAATTTATATCCACCATCACCACCAAAACGACATTCATCTAGATATAATTCAACTTTAAAGTTGTATACATTAAATGTTAACCCAAATTTAGCACATTCAAGACACGAACAGTGCTTCTCGGCAAAGAGCATGTCAAATATAAGATTACTAAAGGAAAGACTCAGCAACAAGTTGCTTAAACACGATCAAGAAAGAGCAAGTAAATCAACACTCAAAAATTTTATGTCTTCATCATCGCATGTATCTACTTTTAATTTATCACCAACAATTAAAACAAAATCTCCAACAAAATCAATGATAAATTTATCAAAAAAAAAATATGAAACAACAAAAAATAATTCTAATTTAATTGCAAAAACAAATGGTTGTCGTATTACAAAACTATCGAATGAATTAAAGCATAATTTAGATAAAGAAAAAACATCAATTGAAAAAATTAATGCAAAAGTATTTTCATCAACAAGCACGTCATTTCGTGGAGCACTTAAAACAAAAACTTTACTTAGTTGTCAAAAAAAAGATAAAATAAAAGTTGGTGAAATAAAAAAAGAATCAAATGAAAGTTTAAAACAAAGATTATCCATAGACTTATCATCATCGTCATCGTTATCATCAGCATCATCTTATACTGAAGTAGAAAAACTTCTCAATGGTTGTCGTCAAGTTAACAAACAAAACGAAGAAAATGTATTAAGAGGATCTGTCATCAGAACAAACTCATCGTTATTGCAAGTAAATAACCAAGACATTCAACAATCCAAAGTACTTCCAAATCTTCAAGAGAGCTTAAGAACAACAACATTATCATCGACATTAAATAAAAGTTCAATTGATTTGTCAGCTTTACCATGTAAAAAAAAAATTGATCATGAAACTTTTAATAAAAAAAAATTAACTAAAGAATCTAAAGAAAAGACAACATCAAATTTATATCCAACATTTATTCATAGTCAAAAAAGTTATAATAATAAACCACGTACAACAACAAAATCATCAGAAGATTCAGTAAAAAAAGGAAAAATTTTAATGAAAAAAGAAAAAATACGTGAAATTCCTAAAATAAAAAAACAAGAAAATAACAAAAAAGATATTGATAAGAAAAAAATCAAAAAAATAATTAATAAAAATGAATATAATTCGACTTTTATTCCCCGTTCAATTGATGATAATACAAGTGGTATGATGAAACATTTAAAACAAACAAAAAGTGATAATTTTTTTCAAACTTTATTCTTAAGAAATGTTCCATCACCAACATCATCACATTGCAGTACATTAAGAAGATCATCAGTCATGGAAAAAGCTGAATTATTTCAAAAATTCAACAATGAACATCACAAATCAGCACCGTCTTTACATTCATTGAATGTTTATCTTGCAACAAAACGACCAGTATCAAATTCAAGATTTAAAAATTGGGAACAAAAATGTTTACCAACAAGAGCATCAAGTCCAGTTGAATCAAGCTCTAATAGTAAACTTATCTTTCAACATATTGCTAAGTTTGATAGTTTAGAAATGAGTGATGAATTTGGATCAGTTATGTCATTACGTGGAAGAAGTCTAGACTTATATAAATATGGTGATAAAGAACGTAGTCTAAGTGAGCCACCATTAAGAGTATCATTTACTTCAAATGATAAAAGGGAAAATATTAATTCACTATCACACGGTTCATCATTATCTCAGACCACATCAATAACACACAAAAGAAATAGAAATATTAAATCCTACAAAAATGATTATCCACAATTAAAATTACGTGCAAGAAGTGCTGGTGAAGTTGATGACTCTGATAGAATAAAATTTGACTCAAATTTATCACTTTCAAAAAGTACAAGTTCACTTAAATCACCACCAATTAATAGAAAAAATTATCAACGTTATTTTTTTGAATTAATGCATACAAAAGAAACATCAAAAAAATACAAAGATTTACATGATTTTTATGCAAATTTAGAACGAATTGATGAATTAAAAAAAACAACATCAAGTCATTATCTAAAGCCAAGATTAAAAAATGAAGAAATTATTGATTATGATCGGTGGAAAGGATTACGTTCAAAAGAACACGCTGAACAAGAATTAAAATTAATATATGAAAAACTTGAAGATGTACAACGTGAAAAAAATTTTTTATTTAATACAAATGATTTGGAAAAAATACGTTGGCGTGGTGATTGTGGTCTTAGATGTAAAGAAAGATCAGTTGAAAATATAAGTGAAAGTTTTCGTAAATTAGCTGATGATAATAAACACGATGAAAATCGTTTTGAAATAAAAAAAGATTCTTATAAAACATTATGGCGTGGTAGTTCAGTTTTAAATTTAGCAAATACAATGACAAAACGTGCAAATAATGATAATTATTATGATGAAAATAATAAATCATATGTTAATCCATTATTACAAAAAAATCTTGGTGTTAGTAAAAAATTTTGGAGTAGTTTATCTGTTGAACAGGTTAACGCATTGAAAAATCAATTGAATGAAATATATGGTAGTGAAAATGAAAAAGGAAAAATAATTTTTTGTTCATCAAATAATATCAAGTCAATTGATGAAAATAAAAAGAATTTAAAAATTCAAAAATCAAAGTATGAAGTAATAGTACCTTCACAAGTTGAATCAAATGATATTTCAGGGAATACAAAAGGTCTCAGTGTTCGTTGTCATTCTATGCTAGTATCAGATAACCAATTACCATTGAAAAATACATCATCATCTCTCAAAAGAAGTGATTCAATTAGTAATGTTAGAATTTCTAATAAATCAAAATCCAGTGATACTTCAAGACTAACTGAATCAGAAAAAAAACGTTTATCTGTATCACTGGGTAAAGAAATTTTAAATAAAGTGTCACAAAAAAAACAGTCATCAACATCACAAGAACCATTTGGTGCAACAACAACAACAGCAATACGTGTTGAATCAAAATCACGAGAATTTATCAAAAGAAAAAATGAAACTGCTGAATTTTCATCTAAGAAAAAAGATGTAAATTCATTTGACAAAAAATTGTCAAAACCATTGCAAATTAAAACAAAAAAAAATACATCAGACATTGATATTAAGACGAATAAAAAAAGCTCTGATAGTCCAGTAAAAAATGTAACACAACGTGAAAATAAAACAGAAGATGTTCCAAAAAAAGTTGAATTTTTTGAATTTGTTGAAAAATATAATAACAATATGATGATGGATCAAATAAAAAAACCTAAATTGACATTGTCACAAAGTTTTACTGATTTAAAGGAATTATTTGGTGAAAAAAAAACAGTACGATGTATGACATCACGTTATTGTTCAAGTGATGGTTGTCATGTGTTTAACGGACCATCAGGAAATGGTACGGAAATAAGGGGAAATAATATTTCCGCTTCGCCAGGCATTTTATATGGTAAATTATCAAATGACTTTAATATGCATTCAAATCGTGCAAGTAGTATCAGTCCATGTCGTATATCCAATTCTACTCATAGTCTTGGTAGTTCACAACATCAAAGTATATCACCTGATCCCGAACGTTATTGGCAAACATATCAACATATTATTCAACATGGTGTTGTTAATAAAATGCGTGAAAAATTTAAAAGTCTAGAAGATTTATCAAAAGAACACACGTATAACTCTCGTGTAAGACAATTAAAACGTTTCCAAAGTGATCCAGAAATAACAAGAAATATATTAAAATTAGTGACAAATAAAAAGAAAGATACAACAAAAACATCTGATCGTTTTAAAAAAAAACATGAACAATCACGTGGACGAGTAAAAAGAACAATTGCCTCACCACCAATTCCACGTGTACCTTTGAGAAAAATGGATCTTCAAATGCCACATATTAATATTATCAGTAAAACTGTTGAACTAAAAGACAGTCTAATGTCACGTTCTAGTTCAACCAACTCTTTAGCTATCAAATTAGAAACTGATGAAATTGAAGCAAAACAACCAGTTGGTAAAATACGTGAAAAATTTGAAAATTTTAAACAACCATCGATACTTGGTAAATTTTTCACTTCAACACCAGACGTTCATGAACTTCGTGATGTATCACCTTATTTAACAGGCAAATGGACAGCATATAAATGTCCAAATCGTTATAATAATAACACACGATCAACATCACTACCACGTGATTTGAAAACAATAAAAAATAAGAAATTAATTGATAAATTAAATAACGAAAAGTGCAGTGAAAAAATTACAAAAATAACACCATCATCAGCAACATCAACAACAACAGTTTATTTAAAACCACCGGCATCAATATTAAAATCACAATGTACTGATATATTTGCTAATCAACAGTTTGATCCAAGTAAACATCGTCCAAGATACAGATATCAACCACCACCACCACCACCTCCACTACCACCACTGCCACCATCATCATCATCATCATCAACAACGACAACAACATCAACACGGTTAACACGGCAAATTACAAACGAGACTAAATTACCCTGGTGGCCTACAATTCCAACTTACACTGCAAGACCAACTGTAACATTTGAAGGTCCGATTTTGGATTCAATATGAATTCAATGTTAAGTTCCTGATCACCATTATCGATTTGATCATATTAACTATTACATAATTCAATTTTATTTTGATTTTTTTATTATTATTATTCATATTTATTATTTTTTATTATGATTTTATTGTTATTATTATTACTTATGCATATAAATTATAAATATATATCGACAGAATACACGAATGCACCCTCGCCACCACCAAAATCTCATCACTGCAGAACTGAGCGTCAAGGTAATGATACGTTCAAATCATCAAATTATCATTTTTTTTTTTTTTTTTATATTATTTCTATCTTCATCGTCCTTGTGATGCACTAAAATTTCATTCATGAAATACATTCATTTGTCATTTTTTGATCATTAAAAAACTCTAATTATACAGAATTTATTTTCAAAAATATAATTCATTCACAATGACGATGAAAATTTATCTTTTTATATTTTCATTTAAAATTACTAATTGATCTAGTTATATGAATGGGGTTTTTTTTTTTCAACTCAATAATGATAGCTTGTTATTTTTTAAAATTAAACACTCAAATTATTCATGAATTTATCACTAAAAAATTTATTATGACGAGAGAAAAAAAAGAGTAGTAAAAATTAGATAACGTGATTTTGGTTTTTGGATGTTTAAAAGTATTTTAAAAATTTAAAAATGTAGTTGAGTTTTTTTATTTTTTTTTTTTTTGTTGACATTGAGAATGTGTATGAAATGAAGCTGAAAATTTTTCATATTGTTAAATTATTCAGAAATCTAACAGAGTGGTTTTATCCGTATAAATTTAGTTTAAAATTTTTAGGGGTAAAATAATATGCACGCAGCATGTTTATATACGAAAAACAGGAAACTCATTTCTACTTTTATTTATGCATGCAATGTTGTTCTCTCAGATACACTGCTACCAGTTAAAATGATGATGTTATATTGTACATACGTATAAGTGTTTTTTAATGTCGAAATTTCATATAGAAATATAAAAATAATTCATTCATTCATTTATATACATATTTAATCATACATATATAAACAAGATAAAAAAATTAACAAAAAATATAAATATATTAAATTTTCAAACGATGAAAATTAATAAAAACTGATGTGCACCTCATGTTGTTATGTGCAAAACAAAAACGATGTGAAACACACAAACACTGGTGCAACATTGCCGGAAATTACGTCGCACGAGTTGAAGAATTATTACCTGGCACGCGCCGGTGCATACGAAAATTCGTTGTGTAAACAATTCCAACATGAATAAATTCAACGATACAAATAAAATCGCGTTTGTTATAATGCATATATACGAAAATAACATAAACTTGATTTTAAAAATATTTAAAACCCAGGGATCTTGATTATTCTGGAATTTACTTTTACATATAATTAAAATTAACGAAATAAAAAAAATATTTAAATGTTCGTTTATAATTAATAACTCAATTGTCAATTGGTAAAATTTTTTTTTATATTTTTATTAACAATATTTGTTCTATTGAATGCCTAGTGGGTGGAAGTTATCGGAAGTTATATCGTTTAGTTTTCAAATTGAAGTCAAATCACTGAAATTGCAATTTGACGTAATAAATTTTTTTTAATATTTAAAAATAGTTTATAAAAACAATATTAATTCTTCTAATTTTAACCTGTACTTTTTATAAATTTCATGCGGTTTGGAAATTAAAAAAAACCGTTTTGATCGTTACAGTTTGTAGGTATGACTTTAAAGTGTGACGAAATAACAGATCCATCAAAAAATAAAAAAATGAACTGTAATATTTGTAAGGTATTCCTATTATTCAATATTTATTTAAAATTTTTTTTTTTTTTCAAATCATAAAATATTCCTTTTAGCAATACATTATGTGTATTTTAAAATTCAATTCAGTGAAAACACATGAACTACATTAATAATTTTCATATATTTTTCTAAATTTACTTAAATATTTTACCAAGTAAAATATCAAAGTACTCGATCAATCACAATGATAAGATACTTGAATTATTTTCAAGTTGGAATTTTTTCATTTACAATTGAAAAATGTAGAATATTTTAAGTCGTATATTTAAATTTTTAACTGAGTTATTTTTTATCTATACGAGGATAAAATAAGAGAAAATACAATAGAGAATTTAAAAAAAAAAAAAAAAAATTATATATTACAGTCGTTTGTTATCTTGAAACTCGTATCATCTGTGTAACTTGAATATTTATTTGGAATTTTAAATATCAGTGCACACAAAATAGTTACGTGTTGAAATTTAACTTAATTTTTAATAATTCATGATTTTTAAAAATGAAAAAAAATATATTATTTATGAATGTGTGTTGAAAAAATAAAAGTAAAATGAATTTTATTAGTTGAAATTTTAAAATTTATGAGAGGGAAAAATGAGTTTATTTATTCTTTTTAATATCACAATTTAACAAGTGGTCAACTTGAAATTATTATTTCTTTTTTCCTCACATTGCTTACATAAGTTTCATAAACTCACATTGATTACCCGTCAAAAAAAAAAAAAGTTTTGAAATGTTTTACATAAAAATGTCTATAAAAAAACTAAGACAACGTAAATTTAAATTGAATTTTTTTATTTTTCTATTTCTCTATTGAGAAATAAAAAAAAAATATATAAAATTATTTAAAGCATAATACTTGATTATTGTTGATAAAAAGTAAATAAATAAATAAAATATTTATATATTAAGCCAGCTGAATGATATATATTTTATTTATTGAAAAAAAAAGTTGAAAAAAATTTATCAATAAATCAAAAGTATCAAAGTAGCACAACATGTAATCAGTTGAATTGAATTAATAATAATGACGTTGAAAATTGAAAATCAGTGTGATAGAAAATGTTCGATAAAATGGTATAAGGTCGTAACAATCGTTGAATAATTTTGAATAATGAAAATGAGTAAATGAGCCAAAGTAAAATTGTTCTTCATGCAAATGCATTTATCAAAATACACACATGTCGTACAGTTGATGTGCAACATAAATGAAATATTTTACGTATCAATTATTCTTCTATCTATTTATTTTATTCTCTTGAATTGAAAATACATGTATGTAATTTATATACATGCACACATATACTGTGACCTATAATTATGAAGACGCGAGAATAAATGTTCTACATTCTAAGCACGTAGACACTCCATTCGAATGATAGGTCGAGTGTAAGAGTGCAAGTATAACACAATTCTCAAGTCGTCACAGATGACATTACGTGATGATATGCCAGTTGTATTTGTATACATCCCTTTCATGATGATTTTTATTTAAAATTTTGGTTTTTTGTTTTTTTTATCTCAAATATTACGTTAAATTAAAGTGCAAATTTCTTCAAGTTAACATTGAATGAGTTCAATCGTTTCAATGATTTCATAGAATCATTAAACTTCAAATGCAACTCATCTAAAACTGATTTTAAATTATGACAAATGACTTGAAGTAAGACTAAATGATTTTGAAAATGACTCAACAAAAAGCTACAAGCTTATTATGTCTGTTAAATTTTTATATCTATTTTATTATTAAATTTGGAAATCAATATTATTGTTAATACAAATTTCATTAAAATTTTTCTAATTTTTTCTTAATAATACTCAATTAATGGAAAAGTTAAAAATAAAAAAAAACAATTATAATTTCTCATTGAGTTATATCACATTGTTATGAGTCAATTATTTTGTCAATAATTAATAATTGCAACTGGCATTACAATGCACCATTCAACTGATGTAATTTCAATTGTCTTTTTTTAAATAATAATAGAATACTCGTACTTTCTACAATGAGAAAATTAATACTAACGATAAATTAGAAGTTTTATTTTCTGCTTCACTATTATAGTTTTCAAATGAATTAAACAAAAAAAAAAAAAATAAAATAAAATTTAATATACAGATAATTATTTATTGACGTACTTTCTCTTTCTTTGCATTTATATTAAAGTTAATTAACATTTCATCAATTCATAAAACTTTTTTGTTGTTTTTTTTTCTCGTCAAATTTTTAAATTAAAAAAAAAAAAAAAAAACTATTAATTATTATTAGTAAAAGTGGTTTTAAATTTTTCAACTTTAACTGGGTAACAATCAATTTGTTATTGACAAATTTTAAATATGTAAAATACTTTTAGTAGCCCCCGAGGCCATATAAATTTTATTCATTTACAATTAAAATTTCTCTTTATACTCTCAATATTGTTAAACAAACAAATTAACATTTTTTTTTCATCAGAAACTAATGCAATATTTGAACGGTTGATAAAATATGATTTTTTTAAATAATTTAGCGGAGAAAATTTCTATTTTTTGAATATTTTGAATGGAAATATCGATCTAACCTCTACAGGGCGTTAGTCCTTAATTATCTTACGACCTTTTTCACTTGGATGATTACCATTATCTGAATTTTAATAACCTGGTGCCATTAAAAAGTTCATACTTATAAAGATAAAATGCTTTTGGCTTTTTTTTTTTTATTTATATCTATTCAGTGTCATTTCACCTTATTGTTAAATTTTTACTTATAAAACGTAACTCTTTTTCATTCACTGCATATACTTTGCATTCAATTGTAAACAGAAAAAAAAAAAAAACAAAATAATAAATTTACAAATGAAAAACTTTGCAGAAAAAGTATTTTCCTTTTTACTCAAAATGTCTGTTTGAAAATTAATAATTAATTAAACGAAAATTATAAATAAAATAAAAGTAAAATAGAACACTTGAAAAATTGATTTGTAATTTGTATTATTTTAATGTATAAAAACTTTATAAATAGAAATAAGTTAACAAATAATTTTTCATTTAAATGCCTTATTTCACTTTAAACAATTTTTTAGTAAAAAAAAATGAACAACATTTTCAAGTGTCCTATTTAATTCAGCCTAGAATAAATTTTTTTTAATAATATAAATTAATTTTTAGAAAGTTAATTTTACCATTAATTACCGTATAAAAAAAAAAAAAAAAATGATTTTGCATTTATTTCGATAAAAAATCTGCATATACTTTGATAATAATAATTTGAAATAAAACAGAAGAATTTATAACGTGAAAAGTATATAGTTAAACTTGGTGAGTTGGTGAAAGAAAATAAGTGAATCGTAACTTGACTAGGAAGGAACATATCTACTATGATTGATCTTAACCATGTTGAGCTAAAAAAGACCATTGTTCTTTCTACCTCAAGCTTGAACGCTAGAATATATTTTTTTTTTTTAAATTATTTTCTTTCATTTGCTAGACGTTGACCGTAGTATTAGTTAAACGACCGTTTGCTTCGCCACGTACGTCTTCAATAATACAGTTTACTTTTTATCAATATACAGTTTTTAAAAAAATATAAAATATTTCCTCTCAAAACAAAAAAAAAAAGTACATAAAACTCGTGTTTCAAAGTTTATTTTTCTATAAAAAAAAAAAAAAAAGTAAAAATATTATTTTCAAAAGATTGCACAAAAGTCAAAAACCCTTTGATGAACCGGTTGAATGAACTTGAATGCAATCGAGAATGGATAAATCTCACTTGTGATAACAACAAAGTCTTCAATCTTCAGTGAGGACATTTAATGCTGCTGAATGTACGATCAATAATTTCGAACAACATTCACATACAAGCAATAGAATAAGAAGAAAAAAGAAGAACTATATTCAACAGCATTCGACTGACAACGTTATATATATGTTTTTTTTTGTTACAAATTACGATAAAGTCATGCCAATGAATAACATGAAATATACAAATGATAAAAAAAAAAAAAACTATTATTGTATTGATAATACAGATTCACATAATGATGAATTTGAAAAGAAATATTTCTATCAAAACGATAATATAGAATATAAAAAACTACAATATTACAGAATAAATGACAATAATAAAATTGAAAAAATCAATATGACAAAAGAATACTTGAAAAGATCAAGTACTTTTTACAATGAAAATCACATGGGACCAATATATATTGATACAAAGCCAAACATGTTATTCATATCAAACTCAATTGAGTATGAAGAATATCATGAAGAAGAAAAAAAATATAAAATATATCAAGAAAATAAAATTTTTGAGGAAAAAAAATTGATCAAAAATACTACAAAAAATATTGATAAGAATGATATTAAAATAAATATAAAAAAAGATTTTAATTCAGTGAAATATAATTTTAGTAATTTTGGTAGTACAGATACATTGAATAGTCATAGTAATCAGTCTGGTTGTTCAAATGAACAAGTTGATGATACAAAATGCAATAATGATAAAGAAAAAAAAAATATATTAAATGACTATTCAGTCACAGGTGATACGAATGAATGTACAGTGTTTGGTTATTCAGAGTGTGTTCATCTACCATGTCAATCGTTCCAGTCAGTTTCACGTGATACAGATAATCGAGCGAAACATCAAGAGCATAATAGATCAATTGAAAAAAATAAAATAATATCTTTAAATGTCAGTGAAATAAAAAATAATGATGAAGATTTACCAAAAAGTTTGGCAATTATTAAAAGTATAAATTCACAAAGTCTTTTGAATTTAACTGAATCAATATCAATTGATAATAATAAAGATATTTTAAGTGATTTTAGTGATGATTTACGTTCACCAAAACTTGTCAATAATTTTACAAATTCATTAATCGATATTAACGCATCGGAGAACAGTGAGGTTCGACGATCACAGTATGCTGATAATTTGAATGATGATAGTTACAGGAAGTTAACAACAGGAAACGGAATTACGCTTCCATTGTTCTACGGTCCAACACCGTACAGTTGGTACCTTAGAAAATTATTCTTTATACGCGAAAAAAAATTATTGACAAATGCAATTTTTATTTTTTATTATGAATATAAGTATGTTAAGGTTTTTCTTTTTTTTTTTTTTCGATATGACATATTTATTGCGAGTGAAAATAATATATATTAAAATATTTTTTTTGATATTTAAATTACATTCACTTGAATAATACAAATAAAAATATTAAAAAAAAAATATTTATTAATAAATTCGATGGAAAAAAAATTAAAAATATATGTAAAATAATTTGAATCATTAAAAATAACAAAAACAAAATTGCATTTGTCAATGTTGAAATATAAATAAAATTATTTTCCACTAAAAAATTATAATTAATTTCTTTCACATGAATAAAAAAAAAAGAAATTTTCATTCAAGCAAATCAACATAATTTCATTGTTTTATTTGGGAATATATAATTTTTTTTTCACACTTATTATCAGGCACTTTCAATTTGTTACAAATACACATGAACATATTTAATTGAATTTTATGAATTCACTCTGTGTAACATTTACGTTTTCACTAAAAGGAAATCTTTTTTTTTTTTTAAATTTTACATATATCCTTGGTAATTAATTTAAATATTACGAATATATAAATATAATTGGAAAGCAAAACGACATAATTACCAG
>JAPYYR010000688.1:0-24917 GCA_030523065.1 Aphidius colemani
GCTTCTGGTACCAGCGGCCAAATTTCCTTCAATTTCTGGCTTGTGCTAAAGGCTGTGTTAAAGGCAAAAAAGCATCAAAAAAATAGTATATATCCTTTGGCAATAAAAAAAAATTACATTTTCTATTATTTAATAATATATTATATTAAAAATATATATTTAGCATTAAATAAATATATATATATATTATTATTATTTTAATATTTTTAACAAATACTTCGTTCCTTTTAAATTAAAAATTAAATTAAAAATTCTATTTCTTTTTTATTATTATTAGAATAAAAAATTAAACAATGCTCCAATATTATTGAACTTAAATATTATATATTATATTAAAAATAAATATATAATAAACGAATGAAATTACTAAAAATAATAATAATCAAAGAAAACCTATTAACACATTTTTTTATAAATAAAATTTAATATATTCAAAAAAAAAATTGTTAAATGAATCGATCGTGTGTTGATTTTATTGCGTGATTAACGCAAAAGCCTGAAATTATTATATGTATTTTTTCAAGTAAAATTTTGCATGTTGATTATCAAAGTCCAGGACGAATTTATATATTTATTACATATTATAGATTTTTGTATGGATAAGTGTCCATTTGCGTGTCGACACAATCACAATGATGAATCCTGCATGCATAAAAAATAATACACGTGGCTAATAAAAATCTATAAGAAAAAAAAACAAACAAGGACACACAAAAAATATTAGCTGCATGTATTGAGAATATTTAAAAAATACATTAGTTGAAATATATACATGACATTGCTTGAAATGTTTAAATAAACATAGAAAAAAATATAAAATAAACAAAATCAATAACAGAAAAAATAAATGTTAAATGTTAACAAGAAGCGAATAAAATATTTGACAAAGAAAATCTGTGAAATTATTTATAATAATAATATAATACTTATTTATTTGATTAATTTAATTATTTGTTTATTAATTTTTTATAATTTTAGGTGATTTGGATAATGAAACATCTACCCTTATGTCACTGCCAAGATGTGGAGTCAAGGATAAAGTTGGTGCTAGTTCTGATGGTAGATCGAAACGTTATGCACTTCAAGGTAATTAAAAAAATAAATTAATTTAAAAATTTTATCAATCATATTCCTTTTATTTCAATTTAATAAATTTTATTCTATTTTGCATAATTATTTTGATTTTTCTTTTCGTCTATAATATTTATTAGTCGTTGGAAATTAAATTATTAAAATAATTTTTATTAATTGTTAAATTGAAAAAAACTAGTTAGTTCAATAGTTGATTAATTCATTTGAATTATTTATAAATTAATTATTTAATTTAATCTAATTCAGGTAGAAAATTTGTTTTTTTGTTTTCAACAAAAAAAAAATATTTATTAGTCATTGATTTTTTGTATCATGATTCCATCATGTAATTTCTTCAGGTAGCTTGATTGCGTTTATCTGACATAATATTATAGGCAGGTCACTCAAGCAAATCAATTTTTTTTTTTTTTTTCAATTTATTTTTCCTTTTTCCAACAATACCTAAATAATTCACTGATTTATATAAAAAAACAAAACCAATTAACAGTCTAAGTTATATTTGAAATTCGTTTTTTTTTTTTTCACTTTACACACCCACGTGTAAAGAATGAACAAAAAAAAAGAAAAAAAAAATTCGTGATGCTGTTTTATTGTTGTGTGTTATGCAACATGAATGAAAATTCAGCCGGGAGTGTTATGAGCACGTTGGTAAATAATTATACTGATAATCAGTGGACAGTGCAAGGTGGCTATCCTCCAGCTCGATTGCATAAATATATATAAAATATATCGACAACACAAAAATATAAATTATACACGCAAACATCTAATGATATAGTCCTCCATAAACCGGAAAAAATTATTATCATTTAAAATTAATTACCCTTTTTGTTTTTTACAATAAAATAATTTTAAATAAATATTCTTTTTTTTTCTTGATTAATAAATGTGATTTATCAAAGTGCATTTGCGTGTTTTTAATGTCAAAGTTATTTTTTAAATAATAAAAATGATAGAAAAATATTTGTCCATGACATTGATGATTTATCATTTAATTTCCATCAACACGTGACAATAATATTATTTTTTTATTAATTTTTAACAGGTTCAAGATGGCGTGTTAAAAAATTAACATATAAAATAAGTAAATATCCACGAATACTTGAAAAAAGTGCTGTTGATAAAGATGTATCACGTGCATTTGCAGTATGGTCAGACTATACTGATTTAACATTTACCCAAAAGCGTAGTGGTCAAGTACATATTGAGATAAGATTTGAACGTGGTGAACATGGTGATGGTGATCCATTTGATGGTCCTGGTGGAACATTAGCACATGCATATTTTCCAGTGTATGGTGGTGATGCACATTTTGATGATTCAGAACATTGGAGTATAAATAGTTATCGTGGTACAAATTTATTTCAAGTTGCTGCACATGAATTTGGTCATTCACTTGGTCTCAGTCATAGTGATGTTAAATCAGCTCTTATGGCACCATTTTATCGTGGCTATGAACCAAATTTTATACTTGATAGTGATGATGTACAAGGCATTCAGGTAGTTATTAAATTTAATTAATAAATTAAATATATTTATTAATTGTTTAATGTTGATATTTAAGGCATTATATGGACAACAAACATTATCATCATCTGGTTCTGAAAGTACTGATACTAAAATAAATACAAAAACAACTGTACCACCTCCTGGTGAAGAGGATACACAGCTATGTAGTGATTCAAAAATAGATACAATGTTTGATTCAGCTGAAGGACATTCTTATGCATTTAAAGGTGATCATTATTGGAAATTAACAACTGATGGAATTGCCAGTGGTTATCCAAGACTCATTAGTAATTCATGGCATGGTTTACCAGGAAATATTGATGCAGCATTTACATATAAAAATGGAAAAACTTATTTTTTCAAGGTAAATTTAATATTTGATAATTATATTATATAAATAATAATATATTAACTAATATGTTATGTATGTAGGGATCAAAATATTGGAGATATGTTGGTAAAAAAATTGATGGTGATTATCCAAAAGATATTAGTGAAGGTTTTACTGGTATACCAGACAATATTGATGCAGCAACAGTATGGACTGGCAATGGTAAAATATATTTTTATAAAGGAACAAAATTTTGGCGTTTTGATCCAGCTCAAAGACCACCAGTTAAAAGTACATATCCAAAATTAATATCAAACTGGGAAGGTATACCAAATAATATTGATGCTGCACTGACATATCATGGATACACGTATTTCTTCAAGGGCGACATGTATTATCGGTTTAATGACCGCACATTCTCAGTAATAATTTTATTTTTATTATTTCTATTTATCTTTCAAGAGATTTATAGTTGCAACATTTTAATTATTGTTGTTTTGTTAAGGTTGATGTTGCCGATCCAGCATTTCCAAGGTCAACAGCATACTGGTGGTTTGGCTGTAGATCAGCAAGTCGTGGTACTTTAGGTAATATTGAGTGGAAAAATCGTATACCAGAATCAAGTTATGTATCTGGTAATTTGGAGGAACTTGGTGGTGATCTTGGTGAGAACGAGAGTCGTGATGATGTTGATGACATTATATTAGATGCAGGTATTATTCATTATCACATTTAATTATTTCATTTTAAATTAACTTTATTTTTATTTTTTTTACCTGGCTAATAACTTGAGGGCTTAATTAATTTTTTTTTCTATTTACAATAAAATTTGTGCATTGTTGATTGTTTTTTAATTGTTTTATTGTTAAAATATAATCTGTAGTTTGTTATTTTTTTTTTTAATTTATCTACTATGAATTTTTTTTTTTAACAAATTAAAAAATTGTTTTTTTTTTTACTTCTCTTTTTGTGATTGAACTATTTTATTATATATTTTTTTTTGATGTAATATCACTCGGAAATGATGTAACGATGTTTTAAAAATTTATCTTTTTATTTTCCAATAAAACAAATTTTTTTACACGCGTATGAACATCATTCATATATAGTACATGGTTCCAATCTCTACATATACTTGAAGCAACTTCCGCTCGGCTAATGACACTTTATTTTTATCATTTTTTTCCATTTTTTATAAACAATGACAATGACAACAATGTACAATGCATTTAGCCGCGTTAAAATAACAATAGAAACAATTTTTAAATATTTAAAAAAAAAACTATCATAGTAACACTAATAACAAGGTAGTTTTTTTGATAAATTAGTAGTTTTTATTTTTAGTTTTATTACTAACAATATATAAAATATTATTTTTAAAAGTATTATATAGTTTTGAAATTAAATTGTAAGTATTTATTATATTATTGTAAATTATTTTATTTGCCAAAGTAAAAAATTAGCCAGGCGTAATTTAATTTGGGAAATAATCATTCAAATTTGATGTAAAAAAAAAAATTTATATAAAAACCAAGAATCGCCATCAACGAATCCAGATTCTCCAAGAGTAAATATGACATTAAATAATAATAGCTAATTATTATTTTTAAATATTTATATATTTTTATTATCATTGCATTTTGTTGTTTTCATTTAAAAAAAAAAAAAAAACAAATTAATAATTAACTTTTTAATAATTTATATGAAATATTTTTAACTTTAATTTTTGTATTAATTATTGTTAAAGATAATTAACTTTTTATTTTTCATTTGTCATTTTGATAATGTAGTTTTAAATGTTATTAACAAACAAGCTTTAATTTTTACTTTACTTGGCATGATTATAATTTATTTATAAAATTATTTCTTGTATAAAATTCAAAACTATATATAACGTAAATAATAATAATTTTTTTATCATTAAAATATAAAAAATGTGGTGGAGTATCGCACGATGGAATAAGAAGATAACATATGGATTTTAAAAATTAAAAGGTGCATGGTTAAATAATTATTTAAAGAAATAATCTAATAATCACTTAAAAGTCACTTTTTTTATTTAATCAATTAGCAAGTAACTATAACTCAGCACAAAATAAAATCTGATTTAATCTTCGTGGCACGTATTGTTAATATTTCTATATAATTTCCACAATATTATGTAGACTATTTTGGTTTAAATTTAATTTTAACTCACTATTTGTAGAGCACGTTTATATATTTATTGGCATTTTTATTTAGTCACCTGATTTATTTGATTGCACGGTTATTATTTAACTTAATTGATAATTATTAATTTGAACTCATTTAAATCCTGGCTATTCCCAATTGAATTTGTCATGAGTCATGAAATATTTACAAAAAAATATAAAGATAAATAAGAAAAGAAAAAAAAACACTGTAAAAATTTGATGTTTGAATTTAAAATTCAAAACATTAATACAAAACAGCATGAAAAATTATTCAATAATTCTATTTAAGATAATATCAATTTAAATTCACAAAGTAAATTCGAATTTTAAAATAATTTTTATTCAAGTTCAATGAACTTTTGTATTACGAAATTGGCGAAGATCAAGATTGCACATTCACATCACGTTTGATGAATTCACTTTTATTCAATTTAAACATCCTTAAAGTCCCTTGATCCCATCAGAAATATAACCCATCAATATTCAATTTAATCTTGAAATAATAAAAAAAAAAATTCAAGTTTAAATAATTGATATTAAATTTTAAACAAAGTAAAAAACAACAAAAAAAATCCCAATTTTCCAGACAGAAGAAACCTGAAACTCGGTTCCCATGGATTTTCAAAAAAATGAAGATCCACATTGGCCCGAACTCTATGTGCCACGAATTGATAAAATCCAGACTCAAAAAAAAATATCTATAAATATAAATAATTAACTTTTAAAAAGAGTAATAAAAAAATGAAATTTTCAAGCAACAAAATGCTATAATAAAGAAAAAAAAAAGGACAAAATAAAATCATGAAAATTTCAAGTACCATGGATCTCCAGTCCAATCGTGCGATGCCTCAAGATCACAAATAAATTGAATTTAAAAATTTTTAAAAAAATTCCAAAACAATAAATATTGTGATAAATCTACAGGAGGTTCTGACGAGCAGCTTGTAACATCATCAAATCATCGTGACGATGTTAATAACAGTGGAGATTCATTCATATCAACATCGAGAAATAATTATTTTAATCAAATTATGATTATTACAATTATTCTCTTATTGAGGTTTTTAACAACAACGTAAAATTAAATGTCATTTCAATTATGTAAGACTCAAAATAGTATTTTTTATTTTATAAAATAAATCTTCCCAAATATTTTGAGTCAAAGAAAAATATAAACAATTAGTTAACTGACATTTTTAATTTTGATGATTGAATAAAATACGAAATTCATCATTGACTTTAGACTCATTATATTTAACTTTTTTTTTATATATAAAAAATTAATTTCATTATTTAGATAATGACATGATAGAATAGCAAGAGTGATCATTTTTTTTTTTTTTTTAAATTAATTATGTAAAAGTAATTAATTGATTTATGATTGTAAACGTGTCGTGATAAAAAAATGCAAATTATAAACAATCATTAGTGATTACACTGCCTGAACAAAGTAATGTGCAATAAACAAAAATTTTATTTTCATTTTATTTTTTTACTTAAAAAAATAAATCATCTTCATTTTTTTTTCTACCTAATATTTGATGGAAAATCATTTGATTATTAGAGTCGATAATATGTGTAATTTTTGAAATAAAAAAATTAATAGATTTAAATTTAAACTTCCGGAATGACAATATAAAAGTCATTGTAAATTTTAAATTATAAACAATGATCCGTTTGAGAAAAAAAAAATTTATTAAAAATTTTTTAAAACAATTTTAAAAGTGTTGTAATGAAGCGACCAATTTTAGTATACCAGTGCTTTTATATGATTAATTATTTTTCTAATTTATTATATCCGATAATTAATATTTAAAAAATAATTTAATTGTTTTCGTTAATTTTTTATTCACATAAATTGAATAAACAAGTTTTTCCTTTACTTTTTTCATTCAAAAAAATATACAAATATTGTTAACGAAAATTAAATAATAATTAAAAATGATCGCATGTAAATTTTGCAATCTCATGTCATTGTTATAACATTGTGTCATTAAAGTATTAATTAATTTTATCTATTTTTTCATTTTTTTTTTATGATTATTATTTCTTATATCAACTCGTAATAATATCAGATAATTAATTTTTTTTTTTTTATTTTTAGTACTTAATTGATTATAGAAAAATATGTATTAAATATAATTTACTTTGTTTATATTTCAGTTATGTTTTTAAAATATTACACTAATTTTTATTGTCAAAAAAGAAAACAATTTTATAAAATGTAATATTTTTTTTTCTGTCAAGCATGGCAACAAGAATTTTTTTAATTTTCCACTTACCAACATTGTAATATATTCCTCTCATTTAGTCATTTAATTATGTACCAATAAATTTAATTAAATTTTAACATTGAAGTTTTTCTTTTATTGTATTCATCATTCAATTCCTTAATGTTTTTTTTGTTTTTCAGTCTTATATTTATTATTAATTTCAAATTGAAAGATTTAATTTAATTTTATTAAATCAGTTCTTAATTTGACTTGATATGTTAATAGCTTTGAGTATTTTTTAAGTAATGATTTCCAGTAACATGTTACATCAGCCATTCGTAACTTATACCAAATAAAATCTCTCCCGCGTTGAGCAATTTTTTTGGATATGCTATAGTTTTCTTTGGCAAACGTTATGAGATCTCTGAAAAAGGAAGTTATTTGTATTTCGAACTAATTGGGTTTTTAACTATTTGTATTTCGAACTAATTGGATTTTCACTATTCGGATTCCGGATTATTTAGATTTCGAACTAATTGGATTTCTAACTATTTCGATTTCGAATTATTTGTATTTCTAACTATTTGGGTTTCGAACTAATTCGATTTCAAAATATGTGTATTTCGAATTATTTGAATTTCTAACTATTTGGATTTCGTAAAAAAAAAAAAAAAAATATTAACATAAGCATAACCCTGCGAAGCCGAGACTAGTTTCTAATAAAAATAAATAAATTGTTAAACTTACTCCAATTCATCTTGTCTGGCATCTTTTTTAACTGGAATATAATGAATCCAAGGTTTCATTGAATCATAATAAAATTCAAGCCATTCATCACCAACATGAAATACCAATGAATTACATAAAAATAAATGTTTATGTCTGAATGATGCAGCAACACCCCGGTAATTAAATAAATATTTGTATTTACAATGATCTTCAAGTGTAACTTCTGATGATGGTGGTCTACCAAGTGTATCCTAATTCGCATAAATAATAATAAACAATTGTTATGAAATAAATAATAAAGAATAAAATACATACTTTATCAGATTTCCATGCTTGGTTTTTAGTATATTGTGCATCAACTAAATCTGGTTTATTTCTACTTAGATAAACTAAATTATCACGTTCATCACTTGTTCTTGATCCACGAAAAAATCCTTTATCAATTTTATTATTCCATTCATTATTATCAGCAGCATTGTTTAGTGATTTTCTGTGTTGATCCCATCTTCCTAGACCTCGTGGATACAATGATATTGCTGGACCACCTTCCCAAAATGACCAAGCTGGATACATTATATCAAAATAATCTGAAGTCTACAAATAAAATTCATTTTTAATTTATAAATTTAATTTTATCAATTCATTATTTTAATTTACCTTACTGAATGAAAAAATTGGCAGTGATTGACCAAATATTTTGTTAGATTGAGGATAATCTCTTGTGTTTAATACAAATTCAATGTTTGTTATGTTGTTTATTATTTTTTTAATAAAATACTCAACACCCGCACATCTTGATGGAAACATACAATCTTTTGATCTATACAAGCTACCATTAATAATTTGATAAATTGTTCCTCTGTAAATAAATTAACAATTAATATAATTATTTTATTTATAATATTTTTTTTAAAATTAATTATACCTTTGTCTTGATTGTTCAATTAATTCCTCACTGATTCCATCTTTTTTGAATGCTTTTAAATCATTATTAATAACATTTTTAAAACAACCACATTTTTTTAATTCACATTCTTGATAATTATCTTCGGCATTATTTATAGCTTCATAAAATTTCTTGTATTTATCATCTATATCTAAAAAAAATATTGAAATATATTTATTAATATTTTCTTTAATATTACAATTCATTTATTATTGGTGGTACCTTTTATTGATAATTTTGATGATGTTTTGACATTTTTTTGTGAACAAGATTCTTCTCTATCAAGTGAACAATGTGAATCATTCGATTCAATTGGATTTAATAATAGAGTTAAAAATGATAATAAAATTATTATCTTGTTCATAATTAAATTACTTGAATAATATTTTGAGTATATTTATAATTAACTACACAACAGCAACAACAACACAACAAACCTGTTGTGCACAGTTTGACAGGTATATAGGTATATGTTTTTTTTTTTCTTCTAGTTATGCATTACCAACAGTTAGTACTTGATATAAAAATTGTTATTTAAAATATGATATACACTCAAACCCACGAGACCACACGAGACTACTAAGTGCTCTATATTTTTGTATTGTCATCATAAAACAAGTACTATGCTTTTTATTTGTTCTATAACATTTTCAAACTATAAATTAAAATATTAAAGTTTATTTCTTCAAAGAACTTTTAATCTATTTCCATTGACAAGCTATAAATTAAAAAAATTCAGGTTGATTTTTGTGGAGTTTTCTTTCTTTTTATCAATAAAACTTTTCCAATTTCCTTGACTAAATAAATACAAAAAAATAATGTAATACACTATGTTTAAAAAAGAGACAATTCATTGTTATTCATTTTTTTATTCATTTTATTTTAAGTTTCTATTCGGGGTTACTATATAAAGTCTAAATATGACACATTAACATAAAATCTTATTATAATTTGATGATCAAGTATAAAGCAAATAATAATAATAATAATAATAATAATAATAGTTAATAATAAACAACGAAAGAAAAAAAAAAGATGATTTTTTTTTTTTCTTTTTTTTTCAAGTCAAAAATACTCCATAATTACATTATATAAATTTATAAATGTTACAAATTTATTGTTTTTTTTTTTTTTTTTTTTTTTTTTTTTTTTTTGCTTTTTTTTTTATATTTTTTTAATATTTTTTTTATTATTTTAAAAAAAAGAAAAAAAAAAGAAAAAAAAAATAACAATCTATAGCTTTTTTTATTTTATTTTATCTCTTAATCTTATGATTAATTGGGGCACAAGGCATATGCCTAATTGCGTGAAAAACACGCAAATATTAAATCACGAATAATAAGAAATTGATAATTTATAATTGATTTTTCTTTTTTAGTTAATTGCTACGCTTCATACAAATCCAAAATTTTTAGTTTTAATAGCAAGTAAAAGTTTGTGACGCAATACGTGACGAGAGCTGTACAATGGAACGTATAAACGTGAAATACACGTGTTTGCTGTTGGTAAATGAGCGTCATCAGCTGGTCTTATTGTAACGGTTGGCATTGGTTGAAAACCATCTTCACTTGCTGGCAGTGCTGGTGATCCAGTCCAGAAATAAACCTAATAAATAAACAAATAATTAAGTAAATAAAATAATATTAATAATAAATA
This sequence comes from Aphidius colemani, assembly GCA_030523065.1. Classification (NCBI taxonomy): domain Eukaryota; kingdom Metazoa; phylum Arthropoda; class Insecta; order Hymenoptera; family Braconidae; genus Aphidius; species Aphidius colemani. The sequence goes on from JAPYYR010000688.1 coordinate 10,669, forward strand.
AAAAATAAAATATAAATTTACCAAATCTTGTCGTTCAACATGAGTCATTTTTTCAACAATAGACCATAACCATCGTTTAAATTTAACAAGTCTTTCCATTGATTCACCAGATTCATCATTAAATGATGTATAAGATATAAGCATTGACACATTAATATCACCAACTCCATTAAGAAGTAATCTAAGATCTTCAGATGTAAGTCCATCAAGTGAACCTTCTGGTAATACATCAAATACACCTTCTCTCATAGCTTCAAGTGCTTTTTCTTGTACTTTAATCATTCTTATTTCAGCATATCTTCTAACATAGTCATAAACATTTGTTGATGTTACTTCAATATCACGTCCATTTGGTATTAATTCAATTGATCCACCACCTTCTTCAGGACATAAATCAATACTAAATGTTAAATCAAGAGCTGAGAATAAACTATTACTGTCTTTTGTTTCAGCATCAATAACCAATTGTCGAAGACTTTCATATATAACTGAATCGAAAAATGCAAGATCATGAAAACGTATTTGTCTTGACAATATATATTTAATAACATGACGATTTAAAAATATTGGACATAATTCATTTTGTAATAAACATAATCCTATTAATCTTCCAACATTTCTGAATGCATTTATTCTTTCATAACTAGCACGTCCTTGTCTTGGTGTATAAAAACCACGTTTACCTGGTGCATAAAATAATGGTGCATTATCTTCAGTATCATAAATCATTGTATTATCAATTTTCTTTTTATTTCCACGTTCAGTTAAACTGAATACATCTAAATCAAGTAATGCTTCATTAGTCATATCATGTATATGACTGTGTAATATTTCGTATGCTTCATCAACTTTTTGTTGTAATGCATCTTCAGATGCTATTAACATTAATACCTGTGCTGGTGAATATTCAAGTAACATACCAGTTATTTTTTCTGAAAAACCAGGTTTCAATGCATGAACTTTTGGATATAGTCTATCACCAAGTGTTTGTTGATGTGATGTTAAATGATCATTATTTGATAATATATGTGATACATTTGCAGCATTATTTCCAGCACCTCCAGTACTACTACTTCCTCCAATATTATGTGTTGAAATATTAATAGCAATATTACCACCAGAACTTGGTACAATATGACCACTATTTAATGATGATGATGATGAAGAGGAAGAGGAGGAGGAGGAGGATGCTGCTGCTGCTGCCGTTAATCCACTAATTGATGCAGAATTATTACCAGAACCAATATTACCACTTTGATTTGTTGTTGTTGCTGATGATGATGATGATGATGATGATGACGGTAATGGTGATGATGTTGAGCCACCAATACCAATACCAATACCAAGACCAACACCACTACCACCAGGATTATTAGCGCTACCAGAACCACTGGCAATTTCAACTAATGCTGTTGATGGATGAAATGAACGTGCTTCAAATGACAATGTTCTTTTTGCTTCACGATATTTAGTTGATGATCTTGGACTTTGTCTACGTAAATCACGATCTCTATCACGACTTTTTAATTTTTGTAATACATTATATTGTGAATACTTTGATCCAACTTGTGCTGCTTCGAGATTTGGTAATTTATCATTAGCAAGTAGAGCTTCAGCAATAGCTGTATAAAAACTTCTAACAACACCAGAACCTTCACCAGGTTCATCTTTAAATGTAACTTTAACACGATTAACAGCTAATGGTGGTGTAACTGTGGCTCTACGATTATAAAGATTATATTGTGTATTTAATTCTTTCATTGTTTGAATAAGTAATTGTGTTCTATCACGTTCAACTTTTAATAATGTTATATCTTTTTGTTGTGAATTACGTAATTTTTCCATATCACGTCTAAATTTTGCTTCCTTAACTGGAAAACCACCAAGTTCAGACACAATTGAACCAGTTTCAAGACCAACATCTTCCATAAATACACGACCAAATAAATCCAATGATAATCTCCATCTTCCAAGTAATATATTATGTGATATATTTGTACTAATATTATTATTTATAATATTGTTAGTACGTTGTATTTCAATTGGACTTGTTTCAACTGTTTCATGTGCTGATATTTCTTGACTAGTTGTTGCTGGATCAACTTCTTCATTACCATTTTGTGTATCAAGTGTTGGTATAACTAATACTTCTGGTGGTCCACCAATTATTTTATTATTTATTGTTGTTACTGTATCTGTTACAGTGCCAGCTCTTACAATAACACTTCTACCACCACTTGTATTGTTTACACAACTACTACCACTATTATTACTATTATTATTAATATTATTAATATTATTAATATTATTACTATTACTACTGCTACTACTGCTATTACTATTACTAGTACTAGTACTAGTACCACTATTATTATTACTATTATTACAATTGTTACCACTAGCACTGGCACTAGCACTACTGTTGATTGTAAAATTTATTTTTTGTTGTTGTTGTTCTTTATTCTTGGTATTTATTGATGGTGATGTTGGTGGTTGTAATTTTGGTGATGTTGAATTACTATTATTATTCATTGGTGCATTAACCATTGCAACAGTTGTTATTGTTTCATTTTGATTATTTGGTGGTGATACAATAATTGGTGCTCTATCAATATGCTGTTCAGGTATAACTTCAATTTGATTATCATTTAATTTTTGTTTATCATTATTTTTACTACAACCTGGCTGTTGTTGTTGTTGTTGTTGTTGTTGATTATTTATTGTTGTTGTTGATGATGACGATGATGATGTTGATGGTATATTAACGATATTTTGTCCAATTGTTGAGCCTTGTATAACTTGATTGAATGTTGTTAAATTTTCAGAATTACGTGCTGAAAAACCAAGTCTTGAAGGTAATGAATCATATGGATTTGTATTAATATTTGTATTATTGGGACCAGTTGATGATGTTTGTCGTGGTACACCAAATAATTCTTCACGACGTGAATGTGGTTGTAATAAATGTGGTTGATCAGCAAGTGGTAATGCTTCACTAACTGTTGTATCAAATGGGTCAAGTGGTGGACAACCAAGACACAATGTTGAATCTGATCTTTGTAAAAATGGATGTTTCCTTCCTTTACCAGTTGTTGAATTTTGTATATTTAATGTTGTTGAAATATTATTACCAATACCAGTACCAGAAATAATACTAGCCCCACTAGCACCAGCAGAAACACTACTATATACTGGTACTTGTAATAAATCTGGATAATCAACAGCATCAGTTTCCATAGCTGTTGATGCTGAATGTATTATATTACTATCATCATCATTATCATCATTATCATTATCGTCTTGATCATTCCATGCTGAATATGTATCTTTTTGTTGTTGTTGATGCTGTTGTTGTTGTTGATGATGATGTTGATGTAAATCACTATTACGTATCGTATTACCAAGTGGTTCATTTAATGATCTCATATAATAAACTAATGCATCAAATACATATGCAACATGTCGTAATGCTGATACATCAAGTACAGGTAAACTATCTCTGTGTTCACCATTATGTGCTCTCATTAATGATAAACAATATGATAAAAATTCACGTCTTGCCCAATGTGCATCCCCACTATTATCACGATCACCTCTACCACCACTATTTCTATTAGTATCCCCAACACCAGCAAAACCAACAGTTAATCTTGTTGATGCTTGATTGCCACTAGACATATTTGATGTACTACCAATACCACTTGTACGTTGATTACGTCCAGCGGCAGCCGCAGCAGCTGCTGCAGCAGCAGCACCTTGTAATGTTACTGATAATGCAGCAGAGTTTAATAAACCAGTAAAATTATTACCGCCCATTGATGGTGCACTATTTAATGGATGTTCAGGATGTGTTGGATCAGCACTTTGTGTTAATGATACACCAAATCTCAATTGTGCTTCAGTTGCATCCATAACAATTAGCAACCAATTCCATGTTGGTTTTAAATGTCCTTCTAAATAATTTTGTAAATTAATTGCATCTTGATATGTAATATCAATTATACGTGATAATGGATGTTGAAGACTTTTATAATTTGGTATCATTGTTAATAAATCAGCAATCATTCTAATAACAATACCAAATGCACGTGCAAGACAACTTGCTGTTGTTCCCATTGTTATTGGCTCTTGTGCTGCAGCAGCAGCAGCAGCAACAGCTGATGTCGCTGTTGATCTACGTAATGATGATGGATCAATAAATATCATATTACTACCGCTACTAACACGTAAACCAGCAGTACGTGTATTTGTTTCACGATTTCTAATAGCCCATTGCATTGATACTGGTGCTAAATTATTACGATGTAAATGACTTGAGGTACCACTACGTCTTTCTAATAATTCATCACCAATTTGAAATTCTTCAGTATCTTGTTCATCTGTTTCACCTGCTTCACTTTCATCATCTTCTTGTTGGCTTGATTCACCAGATTCATCATCTGGAAATAATAATATTGAACCCATACCGCCATCTGAACCAGCTGTTGCACCAGTTTGTACTGATCTTTGCGCTGATGCTGCATCTTGATTACTATGATTATCATCTGAATCTGATTCTGTTTCACCCTCAGCAAGTAAATCGAGTTCACCGTCTGATTCATCATCACCAACACCAGATCTACGACCACCAACGCCAACTCTACCATTAGCTTCAATTTGTTGTTGTTGTTGCTGCTGTTGTTGATTTTGTGATACATCGTTGTCAGTTATATCACCATCATTATCAAGATCCATTGGTTCACCAGCAATATTGCCATCAACAATGACATCATCAACAATACCACCAATAACACCACTAACATCTGCTGAACTGGGAATATTATCACTATCGTCCATTGCAACATCTCTATCATCTCTAGCAATGATACCATCATGATTATTATTGTTATTATTATTAACATTATTATTATTATTTAATGATGATCGACCAACTTGACGATTAACAGTAGATGTGTCCATATTAACATCTAAATTTCGTACGCTATGTGGTATTAATGGTTCAATTGAAAATAATTCTTCTGAACCATTTATAACTTCAATTGCTGAACTTGTTAATGTAAATGGTGCTGTTGGTCTAGCAACACCTAATCTAACTGGTGCTATTAATGAATCAGCCGTCTCACATAATTCTTCAACAGCTAATTTTATTAATGCACAAAATACACGACGACATTTAGATAATGGTGTTACATTACTTGTACTACGTGTACGATTTTTAGCTGTATTTGGTGCCATTTCAATAGTAAATATAACAAATATTCTAGCAACTGATCTAACAAATCTACGTGCAACAATTTGTGCTTCTTCTTGGCGTCCAGGTACTGATTCATTTTGTAATTCACGTATTAATGTTGTTAATAATGCATCGAGCATTTCAAGTGTACTTTTAACAATTAATGTATGAGTAAACTTATCGAGTAATGCTGTACCACTTTGTTTAACTGACGATGATGATGATGATGATGAATTGCTACTATTACTATTATTATTTTGATTGTTTGTTGTTGTTGTTGTTGGAGTTGTTGATGATGATGATGCATCACCAAATAATTGATCATTTTTATTATCAGTAACACCAGACATAATCATACATTGTACTGCTGGCCAATCATTTAGCAATCTTTCTAATGCACGTCTACTAAAACGTGGTGGTTCAAGATCATGTTCAGGCATATATGAATTAATACCAATACCATCAGATGTTGGTGTTTTACGACTTGTTGATGTTGATCTTTGTCTTGGTGTTGAACGAAATTGACGCTGTTCAACAGATTGTCTACCAACTGTTTGTACTAAAAATAATAATATACTTTCACCACGTGAATTAATTTTTGTTGCAAGATCAGTATTTGTAACAAGACGACATAATAAATCATAACGTGCACCTTGATGTCCAGATATTAATGCACGACATTTACATTTTTCCCAGCAATCACAATATGCTGTTGGCGATGTTTTTTTTAATTTACAATCATGACCACGATGACAAACACGTGCACATTCAGTACAACAACATAATGAACCAGTTAAACCACATGTACGACATTCAAATATATCTTGATTAATATGATCATCACCAGTCCATGTAAAACTACATGTATCATTACAACATGTTACAAATAATGGTGATAAATCTGGACTTGCATCTGTTGGTAAAATCATTGATGTACATTCTTTATTATCACCTTTACCAATACGTTGAATTGTATCAAGTATTATTAATGCAGCGTGATAAGCACGTACTGATACAGCAAGCATTAATGGTGTTTGTCCTTGTGCATCTTTTGATGTTAATAATTCTTTAAGATATGGTTGAAATAATTGACTTTCACATATATATTTTAATATAAATAATGCATTATTACGACGTTCAGTTGAATCACTTATATAAACATTGTTTGTTGAGTTGTTTGTTGTTGTTGTTGTTGTTGGTGGTGGTATTGGTGTTGATGTGGTTGTTGTTGCTGTTATTGATGATGAATTACCAATAGAAATTGCTATGTTACCAATATTACCAATACCAATAGGTGTACCAGATGAATTATTTTTGTTCATCATTGATAAACTTGCTGCACCAATACTTAATAAACTATCTTCTTCACCAGATGTATTATCTAATTCTGGTGGCCAACTTAATGGTGGTATTTGTTCTTCAATTGGTGTTGAATTACCATCAACTTGACATGTTATTAATTCACGGTCAACAGCACTATTATTACCACCACCAATACCACCAATACCTCCAATTCCTCCAATACCGCTATGTTCATTATCTTTATTTGATGATGGTGAACACATACTAATACACGTATGTAAAATATTCCGATTACCATCACATCGTTCTTGTAATATACCTTGTATTATTGATGATTGTCCAGGTTGTGATATTTTATTAATATCATGTTCAATATTAAATAATATTTGTTTAACACCATCATAATCACATCTTAATATTTTTGGCATTAACAATAAATTATCAAACACCAATGCAATAACAGCAACTTGTGATTTAAGATTATTTGAATTTGAACAACTTGGTATTGGTATTGTTGATGATCCAATTGTTAATATCGGCAATAAATCAAGCCAATGTGGATCACGTATGGATTCAACACAATCTTTTGATATTGGATATATTGTATTATTGCCATCACGTAATATCATTGAACATTCTGTATTTTCACCAGCACTTGTTAAACTAATATTTTGTGTATCAATACCCATAAATGATGTTATATCTGATGGTAAAAAACAATCTTGTACATATCTACCAGTACTTAAATTATAAACAACATAATTTAATTTATTTGCATTATTTTTAATAACAGCATGTATACCTTGTCCATCAGTTGATACTGTTAATAATAATTCACTATTACCATCAGCAATATTAACACGTCTTGGTGTACGTTGAAAACAATCTGGTGCACGTGAATTAACTGATGTTTTAACAACTTGTAAATCATCTTTTCTCAATAATCTACAATCAGCAAGTATTTTAGCTTCGTCATTTGTTGTTGTTTCCTTAATATCAGATGTCATTAATGATGATGATGACGATGGTGATGATAATAATAAATTATCTTTATCTTTTGTTGTTGATAATGATGAGGTTGTTGTTGTTATATTATCTTTAACAAAAAATTTAACAGCAACACATGGACCATCAACTTTAACAACTTTACCAATCGGTACTGTTTTAACATCTTCAACAAATATAACATCTTTTAATTGCCATTCTTCTTCATCTTTTCTTTCAGGTTCACCTTCACTTCTTGGTGCCATACGTTTTTGTCGTTTATGACCACCAGTTGCTGTTGTTATACTACCAGTATCACTACATGTACTTGATGCTGGTGATGGTGGCGGTGGCATATCTAATCTATCAGCTGTTTCTTTATAATTATTTGATGACGATGATGAAGATGATGTTGTTGCTGCCGTTGTTGCTGCTGTCGTCGTAGGTGTTGCTACTGCTGCAGAAGCTGTTGCTGTCGTTGGTGTTGATGTTTTACTACCATTTCCACTTGTTAAATTATTAATACCACCACTAGTACTACCATTTGAATTACAATTTGAATTATTATTACTATTTGATGATTCATGTCTTTTATTACTATCATTTGTAGTTGTCGTTTGTTGTTGTTGTTGTTGTTGCTGTTGTAATGTTGATGTTGGTAATATTTTAAAACGACATGTCGAGTCTAAATTCCATGCTGCTGATAATAATTGTCCAACCTTAGGTACACCATTTGAGATTGTAAAACCAATAGCACCTGGTTGATATATTGGACTATTTTTCATACAAACATGTGTACCATATGTTATATCATCATTATTAATTTGTGCTGTTACAATATTTGTTGATGCACGATGTTTACGTGATTTAGCCTTATATTTTTCCCATAATTTTTTACGTTGTGCAAATGGTAATACACCCCACCAATATAATGTACCACTTTCAAGTTTAGCAACAGTGTATAATGCACATGTATGTAATGATACAATTCTATCAAGTGTAAATTCAGTAAATGCTTGTGCTGGATGTTCAAGACGTGATGCAATATGACCGAGTGTTTCATCTAGCCATGTTGCAACTTTACCATTTTCTGTACTAACTGAACAACGTATTGCTGTTGCTGATATATTTATTATTTTTTCACCAATAAGACCAAGTGTTATTGTTTTTGGATGATGTATATTTGTATTATCAATACATCTATATGGCTCTGAATCAGACCATCTCCATTGATATATTTGTCCAGTTGTTGATACAGCTATTAATTCACTATATAATGCTGCAATATGTATAAACTTTGGTGCTGGTTCAGATGTTCTTTCATGCCACCATTCTAATTCTTCAGATATCCATAATGGACTTTGTGAGGCAAGTTCTTTTTTTTTATTTTCTGGATCTTTTTCCCAACAATCTTTTAATGCTGATTCAAGCCATCTACGTGGACCAAGATATTGACGATCTCTCCAACGTGAAAAACTATCACGTTCACGTTCACGTTCAGCACTATTATTTGCACCACTACCACCACTACTCGCAGCACCAGCACTAGCACCAGCACTACTACCACTACCACCACCGGCATCACGTTCAATACCAAGTCTTCTTGAAGAACCACTACGATTTCTCATAACTCCATAACCAAACATATCTTCTGAAAACATTGAATCAGCATCAATTATGACTGAATGTTCATTGCTAAAACCACCATCAAGTAATGATATTAAATCTTCTGGTACATAACTATCAGCAGTATCTTCAGCATCATCACCTTCTTCATCATCACGTGATAATAAATTATTAACAGCAAGATTAACATCTAAATTTGTTCTTTGTAATTCACGTATTATAAGATTTCTACTTTTTCCTTGTAACACAACTTGTGCTTGTGTTATTAAATCTTCTGGTACAAATGGTGCTGGTACTGATACTATTGGACGTGTTCCACTACTACCATTTGCACTAGCACTACTACCACCACCAACACCAGAATTACCACCTCCCATAATAACACCTGGTGGTCCAATTCTACCACTTGAACCACTACCACTACCACCACCACGTATTGCTGAACTGCTACGCATTATTCTTGCTCGTGAACGTGATAAATTTGGTCGACTTCCACTACTACTACCTCCTCCACCACCTCCTCCACCAGCACCACCACCTCCACTACCGCTAGGTGCTGTGTTTGTATTTCCCATTCCATGTCCTTTACTTGAGCTAGTAAAAAAAATATATAAATTTATTAATTTTTAACATTCATCAATCGTTCAATTGTTTGTTAAAATAAAATACTTACTTTCTGTTGGGTTCATTTTTACTCAAATCTAAACGATCAGATAAAACAGTAAATGCAACACGACAAATCCTATTGTCATCTAGCAATAGTGCAATATGTGATGGTCCAACAACAATACGTCTTACTGATGTTTTTATTGCATTAAATGCTGCTGGGGTAACAAAACCATATTTGTTGATTTTATCAGCAACTTCTTTGAGTCTAAAAATTAAATAATAATTACAAATTAATACTTTGATATTTGCTCAATTTAAAGATCAAAAAAAACATCAACAATAATTTATACCTATATTATGCAAAAATTAATTTACCATAATGATTTTTTAATAACAAATAAAATAATGTTGGGTTAGGTCAGAGAAAGTGTGGTAATGATAAATAAAAATGATCAAAGAGGTAAACCAATAAATAAAATCAATGATACATCAGTCATCCAAGTATCAAAGTACAAGAGGCAATATTACACCCAGACATTATACCAGATATAAAATTAAAAAGGAAAAAAAAACATTTACCCAATTCTACTGATAGAGGTTATTCATTTCAAGTGGATAAGAGAAAAAAAAGGATAAAAAAAAGAGGTTCTTCAAAGTGGACATTGCATCATGGGTCACCCAGAGGATAGAAAAATAATTTGGAAAATGAAGTAATCATAATAAATTGTAGATTAAAATTATGAAAAATACGTGGCAATGGGTTTATGAAAATGTCTCATGTCAATGATGATTATTATTCTCATAATGACATGGTGAGAATAAATAAATTGATAAAAAAAATGGTCAAATACGATTGGACAAATGTTTGATGATGATTTAGGAAAACGACAAACATCAAATGTTGCTGAAGAATGTCCGTTAAAAAAAGATGATGATTAAGAAAAAAAAAAAGGCTAGATGCTCATCATCACCCTCTTCGGGAGTACGGAATTTTCGTTCTCTTTTTTTTTTTTTTTTATTATTATTTTAATCTTTTGTCATGTTGAATATCTTACCTATCATTGAGTTGTTCATCGGTTCCTGGTAATGGATGCACGACAAAATGTATCGATGTCATTTTTCACAATTATTAATATTACAATAATTAATTTAATTATTTTTTTATCTTTTTAATGTTTAATAACGCTGAATTTCACTAAAACATTGTACTGATATTCAGCCATGTTTGAGAACGTATTCTCTCTGATTCTCTCGTTATAAATGCGTTCAGAAAAACCAAAAATGGCGGATTAATATATATGTACATCAATAGATTATTTTTTAACGTGTGTGTATGTGTGTGTATATATTTATTTTATAGCGTTCCTAAAAGTCTATCGATTGTTACTGAGCGTGCGCTGAGATTCGCCCTTTTTTACCATTCTACCTATTTCTACTTTATCTACGCACGCGTATTATTGTTTATTTATCTTTTTCTACTGTGTTTACATTTGCGTTTATCTATTTCATTTTAATAATGGCAAAATTACGTATGCACATGGAAAATATATTGGTCAAAGTGAGACACAAAATATAGAGTATGTTACACGTGTGTGAAATGGAGTATTTTATTTTTTTATCTGGCGCTACAGGTGCTCCCCTTTTTTTTATTTGCCATTAAAAAAATTAGACAAAAACTAATTGTTAATAATATTATCTATAACTAGCAATAATTATTTATATAATTATAAATCTTTTTCCATAATGAATACTTAAAAATATCAACATTTTTTTATTTGTTTGTTTTTTTTTTTTTGAGGTTATATTTTTTTTTATTGTTTTGTAAATAATGACCTGTCAAAAAGAAAAAATAATAATATGAAGATAAATAAAGATAAATTTATTAAAAAATAATAATATTGGGTAAGTGTTTTAATAGTAAATTTTTTGTTTTGTAAATTTAATTATTCTATTCGTTTTCAAATACAGAGGAGAATATATTTCATTGTTGTTGATGAATAAATTGACTTGTAGCTTAGTTGAAGTTTAATTATCAAAAAACTAAATAATGGCTAATACTGGAGGTTTTATTGCACATCTTGTTAAATTAATTGTGATGATTTTATGCATAAAATATCTTGGCGATTCATATACAACATTGACACTTCGTGCTTATCAAATATACATCATTCATTCACTCATTGGATTATTTAGATTTGGTAAAATCTTATATAAAAAAATAATAGCTTTCTTTCAGTGTTTAAATAATATAATTAAAATTTATTTTCAGGCAGCACTGGTGGTATTATTGCCAAAAGATCATTTCGTAAATTTTATGATATATTTTCAAATATCGTTGAGATAATACCATTTGCAATATTATCTAATGAAATATCATGTAAATGTCATGTTGATGATCTACTTCGTCAGTCATTATTATTAATTTTATCAACTTTACCAATTGTTTATGAAATAATGCCAAAAAAAGAACGCCAAATGACAAAAAAATTACTAAATCATACAATTAATTTACAGCTATTAATAATATTATTCGTTTGTTTAAATAATGGATCAATTAGCTGTATTAATTTTATACTAGCTTATGTATTCAATAGATATTTTGTGGAAACTTTGTGTGACTCTTTTGATATACCATATGATGACTTGAGTCAATATAGTCTCAGTTTTGTTGCAATATTTTCACTTACAACACTCAAAGAATTGACTAATTAATATTTTATATACATTTTAAAATAAGAAAAATACGTTATTAAATGTTTACATTTTATATTCAATACTGACAAACAAAAATACATATTTATTATATAAAATAAAATAAATGTATAACAAAAAACTTTCACTATTTATAAAAATAAACTTTAAATACTAATTCAATTGATCAGTAAATTTAATCAATTTATATTTTTATTTAAAACACCTAAATAATCAAAAAATTAACATCTATTTTATTATTAATAGTGAAATAACATGTAAATAAAATTATTATTCAAGTTTTAAGATTTGAAATTTTATTCTTTATAGTTGTTTATAATGCTCTGCAATATCGACAGACTTTTCAAACAAACCAACTTCATTCTCCATACTTGCCAATATCGAAAAAATATATATTTGATAAAAAAAAAAAAAGCTCTTTGATAATTGACTAGCTTCACAACGGATTAGCCTAGAAACCGCTTTCATGCTTTACAATATTCTCCGGGCGTTTTGACAGGTACGAACAAATAAATTTTTTGTTTTTTCCATATTAACAAGAGACTATTCATCTAATTAAATAAAAGTAAATTATAACTTCATTTTATCAATATTAATATTAATATATTAATAATTTTAATTACATGTGTACTTTTATATTTAATCAGGAGTGAAAAAGAGAATCATTTTTTTTTTTCTTCATCTAATTTGTAGCCATTTATGTGTCGGCAAACTGAGGCTGTTTGTGGAAGACATTGTGAAAGACGAAGACAAATATATTATTATAAAAATGCAATCACCATCAACCGTTATATTTTTTTATCTCTTTTTCACCCTGTGTGAATATTAAATTATTTATGTATGTAATTATTATATTTTTCCTTGCGTGACTCAATTTTTCATATACATAATTTCATTTAATCTGGTGCATTCGTCATATAAATATTATATTTTCCGTATCAGTGAGTCAAAAACTTCAATCAATTGTTAAACATTCAATTAAAATTAATAAATACATACATTCTTATATTTTTGTGTAAAAACCATAACTACTATTAATAATTATTATCCTTGAAATGAATTAATTACAAAAAACATCAATAAATTACTCAATTTTTTTTTTTCTTTGTCAACCAAGTTTACTTTGTGGTTAGAAATTATAATCTATAATCAAGCTGCTTTTTTTATAATTAAGTAATTATTATTATTTGTCGGTTTTCCAATTTTTTTATTTGTTAAATATTTTTTTTTCTAAACAAATTTGGTTTACATCTAAGTATAGAGTGAGGCTTTCTCTTGTTGCCTTGATAATCTAGAATTGTTGATCAACAATGGCAGTTAATGTTTATGCTACAAATGTGACGACTGATAATCTCAGTCGTCATGATATGCTTGCATGGGTAAATGATTGTCTTCAATCATCATTTACAAAAATTGAAGAACTATGTACTGGTGCTGTTTATTGTCAATTTATGGATATGCTTTTTCCAAATAGTGTACCATTAAAACGTGTTAAATTCAGAACAAATTTAGAGCATGAATATATACAAAATTTTAAAATTCTTCAAGGTGGATTCAAAAAAATGAATGTCGACAAGGTTAGTAGCTCTATTATAAATAAATAAGTAGTAATAAAAAAAAACCATAATTAATAAAATTTGGCTATACTTGTCTTGAGATAATATGAATAATAAAAAGAAAAAAAAAAAAAAAAAAAACCAATTAATTAAAATCCATTGATATAACAATTAAAATGTTAATTGCTAGATTATCAAGGCAACAAGAGAAAGCCTCACTCTATACT
>JAPYYR010000689.1:0-26814 GCA_030523065.1 Aphidius colemani
TTATTTATTTATTTATTTATTTATAACTTTAATTTTCCAAAAGCAGTTAAAGTGATTCCCTTTATTATTTTACTATTTAGATCATCGAGGAGTTGTACCACCATCAATTTTAGATCATTCTGGTACCATTTACGTTGGTCAAGATGAGTCGGCGTCTCTTGTTTGTCTATCAAAAGCATGTCCAACTCCGGAATACAGGTAAAAATAATTTTAATTTCTTTATGGAATATTTCCCTTGCAGTTATAATAACTAAAGATCATTAAAATTTAAAAAAGAAATAAATAATAAAGTACGTGAGAATTAGAGAGTTTTAAAAAAATATGGTTGGGATTTATTCGAGCAAAAAATAATAAGTAACGTAATGAAACTGCAATTTTTAGTCTACGTAAAGCCGGAAAATATGAAATTTTTTATACCAAGAGTATTTATTTTCTCGTATTGTATATTTTCGAGCAGTAAAAAATAGTAACATCCGGATTAAATAAACGAAAAAAAAAGTAAATTGGTAAATAATATATAAAGTTAGTTGTATTTTTTAATTTTATATAATGTAAAATTTATAAAAAATTTTATTTCTTATGAAACACATTCGAGTGCTGTACTCACCTATTTATTGAAGTGGAAACAATCGTTGACTATATAAATTCGAATCACTCGTGACAATGAGGAGTTTCCTGATTGTACCTATTCAACGAACGATTTTACCATTAACTTGTCTTTTTCGCCTTGTTCAATCAAAGTCTTTCCTTCACTCTTTACTTCTCATCATTTTAGATAATTTTTTTTCTACTTTTTTCACTCACCAACACGAGCTTTTTCGATTATTGATTTTTCTTTTATTATTACACCACCAGAATCTTCAAAAAAAAGAGTTTTTTAAATAATTAATTTTGACTTACCTCGAATAACCACAGTTGAATATTATTCATATTGGATATTTTGACATTCAAACGAATAAAAAAAAAAACCAATATTGCTGCCTCTACCTGAAAGTGACGTTGAAACAATTTTATAATAATAATTGTTCAAAGTTTAATAGAAAATAAATATGAAATAAAATGGAAAAAAATAAAAAAACAAATTAAAAAGTGGAACAGTATTGGCGTTGGTAGTTGAAACTGCCTAACCAGACTACAATAAAGTTCCAAAAATAGCATTCGAATATATATCAGTAGAGTTTGACTCAATGAATAGTAAAAAAAAATTTAAAAAAACAAAAAAAAGTCTTTTATAATATAAAAACGTATAATATATTTCAGCAAAGTTCATGCATATTCATTGTTGCTAAAGAAAAAAAAATAAACATAATCATAATTGTGTTTACATATTCAGCCAAATTTATAGTATTCTTGTTATTTTTTTTATATATTTTTTTGTGTCTGATTCATTTGGAGTTTTGGCAAAGTGAACAAGGAATAGTGGGTGACTAAAAACTCAGCAATTCTCTGGATGATTCGCACTGGCTCTTAGCCCACTTGCAACACAGTGTTACATCTCTATCTATGTATCATCTGTTTGTCTATCGAATATTTCATAGAGTATTTTTGTATAGATATATTTATATTGAGAGATTGCTTTGAAAATTTGTCGATATACAACGATACCCAGGAGCACTGAGAGCCGATATTCCCTAAAATCCACTGGGAAAGGTATTCCCTGAGCGATCATACATTGCTATCACTTTACTATCTTCTTTTTTTTTTTTGTTGAAACAAAAAATTATTATTATTTATCTCTCTATTTTCAAAATACATATATTTATCATCTTTTGTAGGCTTAGCCTGCACAGTTTTACACCCTTTAACTCAATCTAAGGCTCAACTTTTTGGGCAAAAAAATGCTTAAGAATAAATCGTAATAAAGTGGTAGAATACTTGGTGAATCTTTATAACTCTATTACGTATTTTTTTTTTTTTTATTGAATGAGATGTACCTTTTGCAATTTGAAAAAACAACAAAAACAAAATACTATTAATCAATAAAGTTACAAGAAGACAAAGTAGTAAAATAAAGAAAATAAAATTAAAACAAAAAAAATAGATAAAACAAAATTAAAATCAATTCCCATTTGAGAAACGTGCAATTCTCAATTGTACAATTGCTGAAGTTTTCTAGCAAAGTGAAAAAGATCAAGAGAAAGAAATCAAGTTTATTTTTGCTTCTTTAACTTTTTGATTCTTCTAATCTCTGCTGAATCAAGAAAATGTTGGTTTTTCTTTTTTTTTTTCTTTTTTATTTTTTCGTTCTCACGTACGGAATTAATCAGGAATTCTATCCTTCCTTCCTTCCTTTTGTGATTTTATTTTTATTTCTATTTGTGTTTCATCTGTTTTTTGTCTTTTTTTTTTTGTATACTCAAGCAAGTTGATTAAACTATCAACTAAGTATAACATTATTAAAAAATTAGTATATATAAATTGTAATAATGAAAATAGATTTAAAACAATGATTAATTGCATAGTTATAATTTATAATATATTACAGATGGTATGCTCAGACTGGTGCTGAACAAATGCCAGTATTATCAGGACCTCGTACGAGATTACTTGGTCCAGTGTTGGCGATTGAAGCTGTCACACTGACAGACAGTGGTATCTACCAATGTCTAGCATCCAATCTCGGTGGTGAAACTAGTGCTGAACTCAGGTATGCACAATGAAATTCTATACAATTATACGTTTGATACAAGTATTGTTAATCATAGACTAGAAAACCAATATTTCCACAACTGAGGTTGCAAATACGAAATTGTCACGATACTGATTTTCAATCAAACAGACAATTGCTATTTAATTAACTTGACAATTGCTATGTCTTTAATTAAAATTTAATTTTATTTATTGCCAAAAATTTAATATAAATTTATAATAATTTATTATTTTTAGACTTGTAGTAACTGCACCTCTAAATGTTGAGGTATCACCATCATTATTAAGTGTACATCTCGGTGGTAATGCAGAATTTCAATGTGTTGTTGGATCAACTTCACAAACAGGACAACATGTTATAACTTGGTATAAAGATGGTAGACAGCTTCCTGGTGCTGGACGACAATCTGAAATATTGACACTCAATGGAATCGGTCGAGAAGACAGGGGAATGTATCAATGTATTGTCAGACGTGGTGATGATACAGCTCAAGCATCTGCTGAACTTCAACTTGGAGGTAAGTTAATCCAACAAATAATTTATTATTAATTTTATCTATTTGATAATTCTCATAAATTCCAAGTTATGATTAATTTTTTTGTTTTTTTTTTTTCAAATTAGTAATTTAATTATTAATATCTCATAAAATATTCAAAACACTTGACGAATATATTATTTAAAGTTTTGGTTTTAAAATGTATCAAGCCACATGCATATTATATGTAACTACGTTTTAACCTCGAGACTTATCTATATGTCTGTGAGCCAAGTGGTTATATCCATAGTTGGACTGCACTCGAGTGATATTACCGTACATTGTGGCTGCAATGCATAGTGAGGATGGGATATATATGTATGTACTACTGTAGTAACGACCTGCTCTGAGCAGACCACAGCCACAGATGTTTTGTCGACGAGTTTTCGTTCTTTACCACTGTACAGTTGATATAAAACTTCTGTACGTATTTATTTTTTTTGTTTTTACATCGTATACATCAGTTGTATACTGTACATATTAACTTCGTGCTAGTTTTATTTGGGGTCATTTAATTGTTGATGTTATTTGTATATATATATTTCACTTTAGTATTTGTTTTTTTTTTTTCTCTTAGCAAAAGTTTATTTTGCCAACTCAAATATATATCCCAAATTTTTAATAATAACATTTCAATTTATTAGAAAATAATTAGTTATAAAAAGTCGAAATAGAAAAGTTTTATTTTTGATAGTTTTTGTTGATGAGTTAAATTCATTTAGTAGATAATTTGAAGCATACATAAACTGGAGTGAAATTTAGTCATGATTAGATTTACTTGATCTTTATCTAGAAATTCTCATTCCATCAAGACTATCAGTATCTGAACACTCAATGCACACATTGAAGAGGTCGGTTAGATTTACTTTGATGTCAAGAAGGGTAGTTTATGGATGGGTACTTTTCTTTCAACACATTTACCAAGTAATGCTTCTTTTACGTATAAGCATCGTGTTTCTTCTTAGCTTAAAGTAAGCCCTTCATGTGCCCATATATTTTATCCATGACTCCTTCAGTTTTTGTTCGTCGAATTTATCTGGTATAGACCATCAAGGTAGTGTTAAACAACCAGGGGTGGTGACCCCCTTTTGAAACAATGAAGTTAGAGTCTTGCTCGTCAGCTATGGTAATACATAAAATTTTACGTCAAAGGGAGCATGCTCAGTACATTACATACATGTATATTTATCTCTTTATCTTTATACATATGCAACACTTTATGTATAAATATATACGTGCAATAGTGGTTATCGTGGCTACGTTATGTAAGTGAGATGAATAGAAAAAACGAGTGAAAAACGAAAAGATAGATAAAGCGTGTCTATTAAAGTCGGTCAGGAAACATTTAATTTCCACTCTTTGAAGAACCATCTTGTATGTGTGATGATCACTTTTAAATTGAAGTTTAATCGAATAACACTAAAAAAAAAAACCTTTAAAAAAAAAAAAACTGATGGATATATAAATTTGAAAAAAAAAATCACCAACACTATGCACTAGAATAATTCACATGAGCTACAAATTATTTGCAGCATTAATAATAATTTTAAAAAAAAAAAAATCAAAGAATCATTATTTCTTGTCAGATAATAAAAAATAATCTGAGATTTTTTTTTTTCCAACTGATGAGTTCTAGTAGTATTACTTATAATGACGGAAGATCGACATTTTTAATTATCCAGCTTTTTTCTACTTGATGTTTCCTCTGGAAACCAGTTTCTATATTATATTTTTTTTTTATTTATTTTTTTTTTCTTCTTTTTAAATATTAATAATCACTACGTCAATTATCGTTCTTGAAATTTCAAAACTTTTATAATAATCATTTTTTATTTATTTTTTTTTTTAAAAAAACTTTAATCTCATTTTATAGAAAGGAAAAAAATTTTCTCAGTAAAAGTCAAATAATTGAAATAAAACTTATTAATTGCAAAATTATCCACGAGTTTGATACAGGTATATATAGTACCGTTGAAAATTGAAATGGAATAAAACATTTTTTTTTTTCATAGTGACTAGTTATTGCTTTTGTTGGACTTGGCGTTCCAATTTCTTCTGTTCTCATTTATTTTTTATATATGTACGCCTTTCATAGAGAAACCAAATCGACTCTTTTAATTACTGAATATTCTCAAGTTTTTTTTCTCGCAGTAACTCGGCTTTTTTTTTTTTTATATTTTTTTTTTTCGTTTCTCCATTGCCACCCTTATTTTCTCTCACTGTTGGCGTTATTCACGACAAATTATAAAAAAAAAAAGTCACCCCAAGTTCATTTTTGTTTGGCTGCACTCATTGTTTGTAAATGTCGTGACAATATTCTCCAACGGAAAAGTGTTATTTTATGACCTCCTTATTTTCCAGATATTTTTGCAGACTCTAAATGTAATTATATTTAATAATAATTTATATTTTAATTTTATAGATGCTCCTCCAGTTCTTCTCTACTCTTTTATCGAACAGACACTTCAGCCAGGTCCAGCAGTTTCACTTAAATGTTCAGCAGCTGGTAATCCAACTCCTCAAGTTACATGGGCCTTGGATGGATTCTCTCTGCCAACAATCACAAGGTATTTTATTTATTTTTTAAGTGACAGACAAACAGAAAAAATACTTACCCATTGCAGTTACTCAGCCATGTAATCGATATTTTTTATTTATTTAATTTATATTTCATCAAACTGTACGGAAAAACTAGCCACAAGAAAATGAATATTTACAAATATGGTATAGAAAAAAAATACAAGAGAATGAAAAGAGAACGATAAGAGATACCTCTCGAATATATACGTGAAAATATATTGCTGCAAGTGTATATGCCTGAATGAGGGTACTCTTGTGCATATGAGCACAACGAACGTTTCGCTCGGTTCCAAACGACCCATACAAAACAAAAAAAAAATATATATATACACAAAAAAAAATTATAAAATAACAAGAAAAAAAAAATCCAATTCTACTCACTGCATTGGTCCTCGTATCCTCTCGCTTTTCCACTGTGAATGCTTTTTTTATGATATTTTTCTCTGTCTCGACGAGGTATATCGCCCTACCTCGTCTCTTTCATATGCCAAGAGAAAATAGGTATGGGGTACAAACCAAGTGCGGCAAATAAATATTGTGCAAAACGCTTTGCTATCCTAGCCGAGTGCTAGCGTTGTTTTTGCTAGTGTTGGGGATGCTAGTGTCGTTTCCAGAAAGTATAATAAAAAATATACATGTTTTTTTTTACATCTGTAACTGTAGATAGGGGTATCCTTCTCGTATGCGCATGTATGAGTTTTAAAATTAATGATAGTAAAATTAAATTGGGTAATATATTTCATTACATTGGTTTTTTTATTATTTAGATTTGTTATTGGTCAGTATGTCACTGTTCACGGTGATGTAATATCACATGTTAATATCAGTCAAGTGATGGTAGAGGATGGTGGTGAATATTCTTGTACAGCTGAAAATAGAGCTGGAAAAGTAACACACAATGCACGTCTCAATGTTTATGGTATTTTAAATGACTTATTAATTAATTAATTAATTTTCTTTTCATTTAATTGATAAAGCAATTAAATGTTATATTCAAGGTTTACCATACATCAGAATAATTCCAAAAGTAACAGCAGTTGCTGGTGAAATATTACGTTTAAAATGTCCAGTTGCTGGTTATCCAATTGATGAAATAAAATGGGAACGTGGTGGTCGTGAATTGCCGGACAATTTACGTCAAAAAGTCATGGATGATGGAACGCTGATTGTGTTGAGTGTACAAAAAGAATCAGACACTGGAACATATACATGCTGGGCACGAAATAAACAAGGTCACAGTGCAAGAAGATCTGGAGATGTAACTGTAATTGGTAAGGTCTTTTTGCTTCTTATTTTTCATATTTTTTTTCTTCTTTCAGTCATTTTATTATATTGTTTTTTACAAGTACAAAAGTGCAGAAGGATCAACTGTACAAATACGTGAACAATTTTAATATTTTCAGATAATAACAGTGACAGATTGGGCAACTTAATATACATCTTAAACATATTTCGTATTTATTATTTCATTACAGTTCCCCCAAAAATTAGCCCGTTCTTTGCAAATCGTGATCTACATCTTGGTGAACGTACAAGTTTAACATGTTCAGTGACACGTGGTGATCAGCCAATAAGAATAACATGGCTCAAGGATGGAAGAGCACTTGGACCATCTGAGCGTGTTTCAATCACCAATGTTGATCAGTACAATAGTATGCTGATGATTGAAAGTTTATCTCCAGATCACAATGGAAACATTTCTTGCCTTGTAGCAAACAATGCTGGCTCAACTAGTTATTCAGCAACACTTGTGGTTCATGGTAATCCTTCATCTAGGTCTCGGGAAAAAAACAAAAAAAAAAAAAAAAAAAGAAAATAAATCATAAGACGAACGATCAATATATCGCTTTTGATTTTTTTCTTTATTTTTCTAAAAAGGATTTACTTCTCCCTGATCGCCCTATATTTATACTATTATTATATAATTATATAAATATTATAACTCTTTTCGAGTGGGTGCGTTATGCGTGTGCTTGTTTTTATGCCTCTTAATATTACATTTTTTTTCTATAAATCATTCTTTCATTTCCCAGGAATTTATTTTTCCACCGACGTCATCAGTCAAAATTATTATTTAAATTTAATTTATTTTTAATCTATTTAATTTATAGATGCTTTATAATTAATGCTTAAAATTTTTTAATTAATTTTCTTCAGTAAAAAATAATAATAATTTTGACTAATGACAACAGAGTTACTGGACGTCTTTAGATGCATAGAAATCCGTCATTCGTCCAAACTCTGTCGCATCGGATTAACATCCATTTGCATGATATTCATCAAAATATTTCATGAAATATTTAAACTTCATTTAACGTGATAAAGACTATCTCGACTATTCACAATGTCTCAAGAATATTTTTCAACAAGTCTCGAGGTTTTGCATGCACCAGACTTTTTATTTTTTATTTTTTTTTTGAGCTAAATAATTTGCCACTCAGCAGAAGTCTAATTGAGTCATTAGTATACTACGAGCTCTAGAGGAACTAAATAAAAAAAAATATATAAATAAATAAAAAAGACATTTTGAAGAGCTCGAGATGTCAATGAATGCTATGACGATATGCACGTCTCTTGCGTCGAGTGACAGTGTTTTACAAAGACTCATAATAAAAAGTCTTCTATATATTTATATATATATATATATATATCTTCTTTATGTTTTTTTGGAAAAAAAAAATTATAAATAAGTAGGGAATGAGTGAGGAATAACGCAATAATAATCCAAGCCAAGTAAAGATTGAAAAATAATGATAAATGCAGTTGATTTTGGGCGGCAGGAGTGGTGATCTGATAATCAACAACGGAGTCTGTAGCTCTGTATCACCTTTTTCTGTCTGTCCTCTATAAATTGCTACATTACTGCCTCTACTGTACATGCGTATTTTACAAATCATTAATATTATTATTCTATATTTTTATTATATATATTTAAAAGTACATGTACGTACTATACTACTGTCTCATGTTGCATTATTTCTATTATTATCATTACTAGCTATACACATATACGTACCAATTATAAATTCAATTATTTCTATTATATTATTCAAGCATAAAAGCTATTAAAATTATAAATAATTATTATCTACGTATATTTGTATATCTTTTAATTAATTAATTAATTTTTTTCATTTCATTTGTCTGAATTTAAAAGAATTATTTATTTTTTTTTTTTCTGTCATTTTTTTATATAAAACATCTTTTTCTTACTCTCACGTATGGTTCTTTCTTCTCTCTTGACCTTTTCCAGTACCCCCTATTATTGAGCCATTTAACTTCCAAGAGGGACTTTCCGAGGGGATGAGGACGCGGACGGTGTGCGGGGTCGCGGCGGGTGATCCACCCTTAACAATATCCTGGCTTAAAGATGGTCATTCTCCTTTTCTTTTATCCCAAAAATCAACGTCTGATACAAACATCTCCCAGCTGGATCCTTACTCAAGTCTACTAAGTATATCAAATCTCGCGGCTGAGCACTCTGGGTTATGGGAATGCATCGCCGCGAACCCCGCCGCCGAGGTCAGGTACACGGCCAAGCTTCAGGTAAAAGGTAACTAGCTGATTGGCTCAACAACCCAAAAAATTAAAAGATGAATTATTCTTACCGGCTCCGAGTAGTATTGTTTTATTTTATTTTATTTTTTTTAATTTATTAAAAATATTCATTAATACTCGGGGTCGGAAATTTCCTTTTTATTTAATCCTGATAAATTCATTTTGACAATTTTTTTATGATCCTAATCAAATCATTAATCCTCATTGAAGCACAATATTTTTTTTTTTACATTCATTTAAAAAATAAAAATATTTCCTAGTTATTTCCAAATATTTTAGATAATCCTTATCATCATAATGTCATATATACACATAGTGTAATTACAAAACTTGAAATATTCCAAAACAACTTGATGATAATTAACAACTGTACATTGTACAACATTAGACAACATTTATATTGACAATTGATAAATTTAAATGATATATATATTGATAATCCTTACAAAATCCATCATATCCACATAAAACACAGTGTGTATTATACATTTACGTTGCTTTGGCTCTCTGGGAATGCGTCGGTATATCTCATGGATCCCCCAAGGTTTGCTTGACTTGACTGATGTAATAACAAAGGTAACAGTTGAACCTTCCTTTTATTTCCACATTGATAAAACTACTTTTATAATAATCCAAAAATTTTAAAAAATACAAAATAGTTATAATCTTTTTACCTGGTGTGAGCGTGTGTGTGGTAATGAAAGTAATTATTTTTTTCAGCATGTTTTGTTTCCTTTCAATTTTTCATATCTATGTTTTAATTAAATAATATTTATGTACTAGTTGTGCCTCTAGATATTGTAATAGATGTGTTTAAAATTTATTGTTAATATATTTAGGTTTGAAACCTATTTTATACACAATTTTTATTATCACAATATTTTTGCATGAATATTATTTTCAAATAACAATTTCTATATTTATGTGTAGACTATTTTTTATTATCTTCTTTAATATTTTTTCTAAATATTTATACTTCACAATTTTTTCACGATAATCTATACATTAATATATAACACAACTCTTTTTTTAATAATATATATGAAAAAAAAACGTGAACAAATGCTGAATGGGATTTAAATAAAAATCTATTTTTTTATGCATTTATAAATATTAACTGGGAAAATTATTTACTTAAAGATGAATAAATAAATAAATACCCCAAGTCTTGTTCACGTTTTTGAAAATTTATTTTAAGTAAATCATAGGCTAGTAGTTTATATTTAATTTTTTATTAATAATTATAAGTTTGTATAATATCTGACTAGACGTTTAGAAGCGAGTAAATATAATATTATTTTATTTATTATAAATATTATTTCGGCTGTAATAAAAAAGTCCCATATTGGCTTTTATAATTTATTATTTTTGATATTATGCCCGTGGGCATCACCTGCCATTTTATTATTGTTAATATTATTTATAAATCACGTATTTAAATAATATTATTTTTGTCATTTGGTATATTATTCTTATGTTGAATTGCCTCCACGCGAGTATTATATATATTTATTCAGTACATTCACGCAAAGTAAATGAAACAAAGTAAATATTATATTATTATATATTTTATTTATTGTGTTCTTGTATTATTCGCGTTTTCGAACGTGACGCATTTGCCGTTTCGTATATAATATATTGGATATTCCACCTCACAGTATTTTTCGCTTGTGCAGCGTTTTGTTTATTTTATTTTGAATATATATATTATATCACAATCGTAATAGTAGAACCTAAAACGCCTTTATATTTTCAACAAATATATAAGTAAAAAAATATACTAAATAAACTAAAAATAGAATAAATTTCCTCTTAAAAAATTGGGCTTTCGAGACTAAACAAAATGGGATGATGATAGCAAGGATACAAAATTTGAGATGGGTTCATCGAACTTTTATTTTTATTTTTTTTATCTTCTTCTTTTGAGCCTGTATATATGCTTCCTATATTTTTAGTCCCTGAAGCAAAAGGATGAACCTAGTCTCATTCCCCCGGGGGAAATAAAAGGATTTCTTTGTGAGACGTCCCATGTGAGACTCGATTGCAACCCCAATCTGCCATTCTAATCCAATAACAATGATCTCACCTAAACTCATCATTCAACAAACTATAACCACTCACAAACTATCCTGTTCATATTCATTATCACCTCAAATATTAATTAGTTATATCCGGTTAGTTTACTTGTTATTTTAAATTTAATAATAATAATATTATTTTTGCAAAACTTTTACAACTTGTATCAAAGTTTATAAACTTTTACTTTTAATATCTTGTCATCATATATTCATGTTTTTTATTTATTTATTATTTTTTTAATCTTATATATTCATTTTAATTTTTTAAAGATATTTTTCAATACAATAATTAATTTAATCGTGGTGTCTATTTAATTTTTATTTTATTATTATTAAATCGCTTCTTGATACAACGTCGGTTATTCGTTCGCGTGAAAATTATTAAAATTTTCATTTAACGATAAAGTCAGTTTTATTATTCGACTTTTTTAATTATACATATACTATTATCTATTTATATTATATACTTGAATATTTATGTAATTGATAAACACTTGGATAAAAAAATATAAAGTTTTTTATAAATTTTTCAGTACCACCTCATTGGCTAGTTGAACCAATGGACACAAGTGTCGAAAGAAATCGACATGTATCATTTAATTGTCAGGCACAAGGTGTTCCACCACCAGTCATTGTTTGGAAAAAGGGAACAGGTATAACAATTTATACACATAGGATACTTTTAACGAAACCTAGCAACATGTCATTCAATGAACAAATTAAATTTAATTAATAAAAATAAATTCAAATAATTCAGGCAGTAAATCGGGTGAATATGAAGAAATGCGAGAAAGTTCGTATACAAAATTACTGAACAATGGTACTTTGGTACTTCAACATGTCAAGGAAGACAGGGAGGGTTACTATCTCTGTCAAGCCAGTAATGGTATTGGTACTGGCATTGGTAAGGTCGTTCAGCTTCGTGTTAATTGTAAGTAAAATTACGACTGTCGTCAATACTATTAAAATTAAAAAATAAATAAAATTTTTTGGGTGTAAAATAAAAACACAAATAGATATAAAAGTTTTAACATCTTTCAAATTTTTCAGCTTCACCTTACTTTGCTGCACCATCAAGACTTGTCACAGTAAAAAAAGATGATACTGCAACACTTCACTGTGAGGTTCATGGTGATCAGCCTATAACTGTAACTTGGTTAAAAGGTGGAAAAATTGAGTTGAATCCCTCAACAAATTACAGGTAAAAAACATCAAGAAAATAATGTAACAGCATTATTTGTTTTTTGCCCTTTAAGTATAATAGTTTTGTTAATAAATTGTCAACAGAGTTACTGTGCAAACAGAAATTATACCAGACGGTGTAGAAGCACAGTTGCAGATATCCTCATCGGAAGCATCTGACAGTGCTGGTTACTTTTGTCAAGCAAGTAATCTCTATGGTAGAGATCAACAGTTGGTTCAACTTTTAGTTCAAGGTATTTAATTATACGCATATAAAAGATTTAACACTAAATATCAATGTAAAACTTTTGACCCTTATTTTAATTATTTATATTATTATTCAATTGGTTTAATTTATGTGTTACAGAACCACCACAACCACCCCATACCCTAGAGACAGCAATGATTGCAGCACGTAGTATTAATGTTAAATGGCAACACAGAGGACAAGATACAAGTGAAGTATCAAAATATATATTACAATGGAAAGAGGGTGAAAGTGGTATGTGGCAACAACAAGAATTAACTGGACCACCATTACCATATGCTGCACTTATTGATGATTTAAAACCAGCAACAAAATATACAGTAAGAATTATTGCTGAAGGTGCTGCTGGACGATCATCACCATCAGCTGAATTAATTGTTAAAACAGAACCACAAAGACCTGCTGGGCCACCAATTAATATTTCAGCAAAGCCAATTTCAGCAAATGAAATGATTATAACTTGGTCACCACCACTACCTGAACTTCGTCATGGTGATGTTCAAGGCTTCAACGTTGGATTTAGAGAATCTAGGTAATTTTTTTTTATTTAATAATATCTTTAATTAATTTTGTTACTTTTTATTTTTACCCTATTGAATTTTAATTATTTAATCAAATGATTGAGCATTAACTTGTAGTTTAAATTTAAAATATCATATTCAGCTCAATTATTGAAGTAATCGTCTGGGGCATTGACTTATCATTTTATTCCCAACGTAATCAATAACACAAAGAGATTACCTACTTTATTGATTTTTTTTTTGAATTTATTTTTTATTCATTCATAGTGGTGGAAATCCATCGTACAATTTTACTTCAGTCCCGGGAGATGGTGAAGAAGGAGGTGGTGATCTACATCTCATGGGGCTCAGACCTTATACCAGATATACTATTGTTGTTCAAGCTTACAATCAAGTTGGATCTGGACCATTGTCTGAGCCTCTTCCCACACAAACACTTGAAGATGGTAAGCTTTTTATTTATTTATTTTGTCAGGTAAATAATTATATATTTATTTTTTTATTTATTTACATTAGTACCTAGTAGACCACCGGAAGATGTTCGTTGTGCACCACTAACATCGCAATCACTACAAATATCTTGGAAAACGCCTCCGGCTGCTTACACCAATGGCAATATACAGGGATACAAATTAAATTACGAACCTGTCTTACCAGATTCTTGGAGTGGTAGTGATGAAATGGAAGTGAGTTTTATTTTTATTTTTTTTCATCAATGTTTATAAGTGAAAACTCTATCAACTTTACTTGATGTTTTTGGAATTTTTTAAAATTCTTTTTATTGTTTTGTATTATTCATAGACTCGTAAAACTGGAAGTATGACAATGACACTTGCTGGACTGAGAAAATATACAAATTATAGTATTCAAATACTTGCATATACACGTGTTGGTGATGGAGTACCAACAAGAACAATGTACTGTCGTACAAAAGAAGACGGTAAATTAAATTTTAAAAATAATAATCATAATAGTTATAATATAATATTATAGAGTTTTTGATTCGTTAAACTTGAAAGGTATATTTAAGTTTTAATTAAAAACAACAATATTAATTTAGTGCCTGGAAGTCCAGCGGATATTAAAGTTGTCGTGAGTTCGCCTCAAGCACTTTTTATATCATGGCTACCACCGCTAGAGCCCAATGGCGATATTACAAAATACAATCTTTACTCAAGGTAACTACTGAAATTTATTATATATTTTTTTTTGCTACCAATATTATTTTTACAATAAATATTTAAATTAAATTTTTTTCGTAATATATCAGAATAATGGATGGTCGAGAAGAATTAAATCATGGAAAACGAGTTTTACCAGCGACAAATTTATTTTTCGAAGTAACTGGTCTTCAACAACACGTTGAATATCAGTTTTGGGTAACAGCAAGTACTCGTAGTGGTGAAGGACAAAGTTCAACAGTTGCTGCTGCAATGCCTAAAAATCATGTTGCAGCTAAAATAACATCATTTGGTGGTCATACTGTAATGCCATGGCGTGGAACAATAACAATGGCATGTCATGCCGTTGGCGAACCAACTCGAGAATGGTTTAAAGGTCTTTCTGATCAAATTCACAGTGATTCCGCTAGAAATATACAAGTCTTACCAACTGGAGAACTTATTTTATCAAATCTACAGCTTCAAGATGGTGGAAATTATACGTGTCAAGTTGAAAATGCTTTGGGAAGTGATAGATTACACTACAGTTTAACTGTTCAAGGTATGTTTTGTAATTTTTTATTATTTCATTATTATTCTGTTATTTATTTGTTTACTTTGGCCTATCATTTTTTAGTTCCACCAAATGCTCCTGTTCTTTATGTTACGAGCTCAACATCTAGCAGTGTTTTGCTTCACTGGAAATCAGGATATAATGGAGGTACACCACTCACTGGATACAGTTTGCATTATAAAACTACTCATGGAAACTTGGATGAACTTCAACTCCCTCGACGAGCAACAAATCACGAACTAAAAGTACATATTTTTATTCGATAATAATAATAATAATGCATGAATAAAATATTAAATTTTCAATTATGTAATATATTGATTGACAGAATCTGCTATGTGGTAACATGTATCAGCTGTACCTGACCTCGCACAATAAAATTGGTAGTAGCCCACCATCTCCAGTACTTTCAGTTAGAACCCAGGGTCAACCACCAGGAATTCCTGTAGCTTCTACATTTCTATCGCCTAACTCAACAACCCTAGCTCTTCGCTTACACATGTGGCCAGACAATGGATGTCCAATTGTATATTTTGTCATTGAATATCGTCCGATAAATGAATACCACTGGACTCTCGTTTCTAATAATGTGAAAATGCAACGAAGATTCTTAGTCACAAATTTATCACCAAGTACCGTTTACCAATTAAAAATTGAAGCATACAATATTGCTGGTAACAATCAAGCTGAATTTAGCTTTGTCACTTTAACAAAAGATGGTGGTAAGAATACATTACATGTATAATTAATTTTCAATAAAAATATTTATACAATTAAATAAATAATAATAATTTAATTTTTTTTTTTAGAAGCACCACCTCCAGAATTATCTGAACGTGGCATCATATCAGTATTACCATTCTATGCTGATATGAAAATAATGTTACCAATCATTGTCGCAGCATTTGCATTGTTTGCGGTTTTTTCTGTTGTCATAATGCGATGGAAAAATCAACATTTGGGGGACCGGAACTCACGAGCAATGAAAGAAACACAAGAGAATCAACAGAACGCGGAGACACAGAGGGAACGGTATTACGCGACTATTCACAAAGTCGCATTCCAACAAACTGCCGGAGATACGGACAAGATTCCAGGTGAATATATAACACAATCGTTTAATAATTGAAAATTTAATATAATTGAAACTATTATAAGCTGAAATTTAAGAAACTTGCTATTAATCAATGGCATTTGCCTTCAAATGTCATATTCAGAAAATGACGCTGGAGAATTTTTCTCATGAAATAAAAATGACAAAAATGGGTGGTTTTTTTAGGTGGGTTACAGGTTTCCTATTCTGATTCTAGAGAACAGCGAAGATATCAGCCCGTACGCTACGTTCCAGCTTTCGGAGGGGGGCGGGGGAGGCCTGGGAGGGCTGGGAGGATTGAGCAGTCTAGGAATAGCAGAGGCCTCGGCTGCGGGTCTTCATCCGAACAATACTCTGCTTCACAGTTTCATGTATCACGAGCATGCAATGACGGAGGGATGTGCGAGTCCCCCACCGATGGCATCGGTACTATTTTTACTAACAATTTTCAATATAATTTAAACTCTTTAAGGGAGTATGCTGATATTTTTTTTAATTATTAGAGTATGAAGAGTGTATCATCGAGGAGGCGTCAGCAGAGGAAGCAACATACTCCCGGGGACGACAGCGACGAGAGTGAGTCTGATCCAGATCAGCATACTCGTTCGAGAACAGAATCAGCGAATCAATTGGATGCGGGGAAACTCAAGCACAGTATGTGTTATTTTTTTATTTTTTTAATAAAGTGAAATTAGTTTATTTTAAATTTTAATTTTTATCAAGTTCGAGCAGTCTCGGACTTTATTTATCACGGAACGTCGAGCACATCGTCCGACATTTCACCAATGTGCGAACAAAAATCACTACCGAGACGAGGACGTTCCAGGTAAGATTAACTTTTTATAATTAATTGCCATCGAAAAAAATAGAAAAAAAAAAAAAACGAACAAAAAAATTGAAACAGAAAAAAAGTGGCAAATTCTAAACGAAAAAAAAACCAAAATTCGGTTATCTATGAAGATGGCACGTTCCCAGCAGGAGTTCTCTGAGGATGTTGCTGCCGCCAATGTCAATTGCAGAAACAGCATTTGTTAGTACCCAAGGAAATGTGTCAGGGAATGATAGAAATGAACGACCTGAACTTAGTGAAGCAGAGTGCGATATTGGATCACTGAAAAAGCCAAAATTAGGACTTAGAAGTACTTTGTGGACGAGACCAGGTGCTCAAAATAATCCATCATCAGACTACTCAATTGCAGTTTAAATTTATCTAGCTGGATTATTGGTAGATTATCAAAAAAAAAAGAAACAAAATTTATTCCCAAGACACTCGTCGTGTGCGATTTATTTATTTTTTTCATTTTTTATTTATTATTATTTTTAAAATTCCTTGGAGATCTTTTCTAGTTTATTTTTTCATTAAAAAATGAAAGTCTTAAATAAAAAATTGTAATAATAATAATAACGACTGCAAAAACCAGTGTCTTCCTTTTTACTAAACTTGAATATTTTACACTTTACATATTTCACTGCCATCTCCGAGGGATTTCAAAAGAAAAATAAAAAACAAACTAAATATCTATTTATTTATAACCATTTTTTTTTAATTTGCTCATTCCCAGCTGACCACAAATCATTTTTGGCAAATTTCTGGACATGTTTTCTAGAAAACATCCGGAAATTTTCTAGAAAATTACGAGAAACTGGTTAGCTGGGTTACGACGAGACTGCATGATATGAATAAATGTGTACGCATGGCTGTGATCAATTGAATGCATCTAGTCAAATGCGTGGAATATAATTTAAAATAATAATAAATTATTAATAATACAATAAATTGATGCGTGCCAAAACGACAATTTGCTCAGACCGCTGAAGATAAAACTACAGCGGACGACCCATCCGAGACCAAAAGACTTATATTCCAAAAAAAAAATTACGAGTGCTTCAGCGTCTTGAAAAATTAAAAAAAACAAATGAATAATGATTTAACTAGATTTTATTAAAATTTTAATGAACGAAAAATTAAAATTCGATAGGCATTTTTCAGTCGTATTGCTTGATGCGTATACGACTCAATAAATTGGGCTCTGTTGCATTGTAAAGTTTATATATATAAAAAAAAAAATATATAAGAAATAGTAAACGTACGAATAAACGTTATTAAATTTAAGTACGTTATTACATTAAGACTTTTAAAAAATTAAAATATTATTAAATGAGTGTTAATAATTGTAGACGTAAGTGAGAGCTGCGCCTGCATTTGGCCATGACATGATGTATATATGATTAGTAGAAGCAACGTCAATCAAACGTTTTTAATTTATAATTTTTACTGATAATAATAAATGAATAATCATTGACGAAAAAAAAAAAAACACTCTATTCATTATTATATTTTGAATAAAAGTCCCTTCAAAAATGTCCATTTAAAAATAAAAAGAATTTAAATTTTTTGTATATTAAAAAAAATTTTTTATTTTCGTTGAAATTTATATTATTGATTTATTGATTATTTTTATAATGGACAAGAAGGGTCACTAATCAAATGAACGATAATTTATTATGATGTACATTAAACCAGAAAACAAAATATATATATAATAAAAATAAACAGAGGCATGTTAAATGATGTTCAAACGTGTTTTTCAATGGTCTATGTAATAAGAAAAATAATAAATGCAACGGCCTCAAATTAATCTGAGGAAAGTCATTTAAATCCATTGTATCAACAAAGTCAAAATGAAATAAATTGATATAATGTAAAAAAAAAAAAAAGAATAAAATAATTAATGTTATTTAAAAAAAAAAAAAATTAACTAGTAGCCAGTAAGTTCAGCAAAAGTCGAATCCAAATCATCACAAATATATTTGCATTTTTCTTTTTCTCTAAAAAGTTTATCTGAAAAATTAAATGCCCAAGTTATTACTCATTGTTTCATAATTGAGTCATTTTTTTTTCTTATTATATATTTTACCTTCACGTCGATCCAGTTCTTTTTGAAGTGTCTTCATTTGAAAATCAGCAACACCACAACGTTTTTCAGCGTCTTTAAACTTTACCTTTAATTCTTGAATTCGTAACTTGAATTCTTCAACTCGTTGATTTGCTTTTTCCTCAGAAACTTCAAGAGATCGACAAAAATTACCAACAATAA
Organism: Aphidius colemani; assembly: GCA_030523065.1. NCBI lineage: Eukaryota > Metazoa > Arthropoda > Insecta > Hymenoptera > Braconidae > Aphidius > Aphidius colemani. The sequence goes on from JAPYYR010000689.1 coordinate 19,298, forward strand.
ATAATTCATCTTCTCTTTCAGCAATTTTACTGGAAAAAAAAATAAATAATAAAAAATATTAGTCTTATTAATATTATAAATAATTTTTAATTTCAGAAATATATAATTTACGACTCGCTAGCTTTAACACGATCTTCAGCAGCTTCAAGTTCATCCTCAACAAACGCTAATTTTCTTGATATATCATCGGATTTTGTGTCTGCATCTTCGGCAATAACACGAGCTTTTTTTAATTGTTTTGTTAATTGTTCCAATTTATCTTCATCAGCTTTTCTTCTGTTATCCAAAACTTTACAAATTCTTTTAGCATCGTCAGCTGTTTCTGATGCTTGTGCGAGTTTTGTTTGTGCAACTACACGACGTTCCTCAGTTTTTTCTAAATTTGCCATACACGTCTGCATTTTTCTATTTAGAATTGCCAATTCTGATTGAGTCTGATTATTCAAACGAAAAAAAAAAACATATATATAAATAAGTTGAATAGAACAGTACAGTGTTATTTATTGTTTCAATAAAAATTTTAAAAAAAAAATACTTGCAATTAATAAAGCATGCTCTTTTCCCTGAAGACTCATATTTGATTTTTTTAAATTATCACGACTTATTTTTAAATCATGCTGCATTTGTGATAATTTTTTTCCCAATTCCAATACTTCATCTCTCAATAATTCTTCACGTTTATTTGCTTCTCTTGCTTGCTGATCACAAACATCAGCACGATCAATTGCAACATCTTTTTCAATTTTTAATGTTTGCAATCTTTTTTTTATTGCATTCATTATTTAATTGTCTATTCACTGTTAAAACCACAAGTCAATTTATTCAACACACTACTCATCAGTATAACTTGACGAACCTTCGAAATCCAGTGTTCACGAGTGACTGTAACCATCGTCGTTCATCGACTGTCGTTTTATACCGTGCCAAGTTGAAAGAAAAAAAAAATTAAAAAAAAAACAGCTTAAAACATTTTAAAATTGTCTTTAGTTCTTTCTTAAATTCTTTCTTAAATCGAACTGAGAATTTCAAATCGAGAACAGCAAACTGTACTTTGCTGTGTAAAAATAAAAATAATAGTAAAAGGATTTTGTTTTTTTGCAATTAACGTAACAATAATATTTATTTGGTGACCATTTATTGAAAACAAATGACTTCATATTATACATTATAATGATAATGATAGAAGAAAAAAAAAAATGAAATGATAGCAGAGAAAAATCTACCAATAAATAATGAATTCGATCAGCATTTTTTTTTTTTTTTTTTTCTGAAAATAAAATAAAATATAATTTATCATAGGCAAAGATAAATTTACTTAAACTTTGTTTGTTTTTTATGATTACTTTTTAAATTGCATAGTTGGCATGCAATAGAAGAAAAAAAAATCAGTTAAAATAAATAAAGTGTTTCTTTTTTTTTTTTTTTTTCTAATAAGCATTATAGTACGCAATCCTCACTCAGTCAATTCGAAAGGGTTACGCATGTCGGTTATTTTTAAAAGTGTTAAAAGGCCGAATTAAAAGTATTCCACGTTAGATTGCGTGCACTCGATTAAAGCCAATAGGCCGCAACTAAAATAAAGCACAAAGCTTTGTATTTTTTTTTTGTTATATTTTTCTTTTTATGTAGCCAATTGAAGCTTATAGAAAATAAAAATTTATCATCATTTTCATGTGTTCTTTGGTGGCTTCCAATGATGTTTGTTTTGATTATTTTTTTTGTATTTATTTTTTTAAAATCCAGACATTTCAGCAAACGTGATATCCATGTCATCGCAAATCGCCCTGAATTTCTCCTTTTCTTCCCTGAGCTCATCTGAAAATATAAATTTATATTTCATTATTTAATATTTGTTCCATTGTTGTTTTTTTTTTTTTCATTATCAGTAATTTAAATTGTGACATTACCCTCCTTGCGATCAATTTCTTTTTGCAATAATTTAACTGTTTTTTCAGCATGAATTGCACGTCTTTCAGCAGCTTTTAATTGTCCTTTTAATTCTTTCAATTGAAGTTTTGATTGTTCTACTCTATTGTTTGCCTAAAATTATAATTTCAAAGATACATTATTTACTTTTTTTTAAGGGCTTATAAATTATTTACCTTTTGCTCCGATACTTCCAAACTTTTAACGATATTTTGGACAATAAAAAGCTCATCCTCACGTTCAACAATTTTTCTGTTGTAAAAAAAAGAAAAAACAAAACATATAATATGTTTTAAATTAAAAATGAGTCAAAAAAAAATTGAATAAAATACTAACGCTTCGCTATTTTTTACTCTTTCTTCAGCAGCTTCAAGTTCCTCCTCAACAAATGATAATTTTTGTGCAATTTCGTCGGATTTTGTATCTGAATCTTCAGCAATGAGTCTTGCGTCTTTCAATTCAAGTGTTAATTTTTCAACACTTTCTTCATTAAGTCGACTTCTTTCTTCCAATACTTTACACATTCTTTTTGCATCATCAGCAAGCTCTGTTGCTTTTTCTAATTTTGATTGTGCTAATAAACGAAGTTCCTCTTTTTTTGTTAATGATATTTCAATATCTTGAACACGTTTTGTAAGTATCGTTCGATCTTGCTCTGCCTAAATGTTATTTTTATAAAAAATTTATTAAATTATTAGTAAATTAAATAAATATAAAATGAAAAATAATCAGCTATATTTGTTACCTTTGTAAATGATTTTTCACAAACATCAAGAGCAGCTGATTGTGATTCGAGATTTGCCTTTGCTACTTCATAATCATGTTCAATTGTTGTAAGTTTTTTTGTTAAATCACGTACCTCATCATAAATTAAATCAGCACGTAAATTTTCCTGTCTAGCTTTTGTTTCATTAGTTTCAACAGTTTCATTAGCTCTATCCATCTCCATCTTCAACGCTGCGATTTTCTTTTTTATTGCCTCCATGATGACAAGTAGTTTGTTGTTATTGTCCTTGTCAACAAGATTAAGGACACTCTACTTGTCCCAACAAAAAATCGAAGCGTCTTTTCCAAAATAAAAATTAAAAGCTATTTAATAAAACAAATTAATAAAATAAAAATACCAATCACAAGATAAACACTGACTCCAAAATTAACACGAGATATTCAAACTTGACGTATTACGTTTTTTTTTTTCTGTCTTTTTTGCTTGCTTGCTTTTTTTTGAAGTTATTTACATTTTCTTTTTTGTTTTTTTTTTTGTCTTTACAAGATAAAAAAATTGAAGAAACAAAAATAAAAGGACTACTCACTCAAGGGTGGAGAAGATGATGTGGTGTCAAGACTGGATACCGTTTGAACGATGAGCCAAAATAAAACTAAATGTTTGATGCTTAAATCTCCTAGAAAGATTTCAATTGAAAATTCAATAGCTATAATTGCTTTTCAAACTTTGGCTATCGTCCCGTTTTTTCTACACTTTGGCTCTTTACTGATCAATCCCCGTCACTGCACTGACTCTGGCCGAAATGCGATCTCCACCTTCCCATGCTATTCTTAGGATTATAAAGAATTTCAATCCTGGTTTTTATATCGTAACACGTAACTTAATTCAACCATTGTTTCAAAGTTTCAATGGTCATTAATTCATAAAATTAAATACAATAATATACTGCTATTTATTTATTGTTATTTCAATTTATTTTTAAACAAATTTGAATAATAAATACTCCAGTGGATTTTTTTTTTTTTGGTTTTTGTATTTGTTATTTCTTTTTTGTTTCTTGATTTTTTTTTTGGCGCAATATTAACATTTTATTTTCGAGTTTCTTTCGATAAGTTGTTGCTTTTTTTTTATCTTGATTGATGATTGACCGAATGACATAAATAATGATACAGTTAAATATTTATAATGATAATAAATTATTTCTTTTTTTGTTTATAATAAATTGTGATGAATTAATGAATAATAGTTAATAAATTTAAATGAAAATAAATTACGCACTGCAGATAAGTAATTATATTATTTAATATTATTTTGTTTGGTTTCAAAGAGATTTTTAAAAATGTTTAAATCTATTTTTATTTATTTCAATTCCATTTGTTTTTATGGCGTGATAAATTGAATTTTCAAAAAGAAAAATGTAACATGTGTTAAATATTCCGAGCTATATCAAACGTGTCTTTAATTATTGAGCCAAATATTAATTAATTAATTAATTATCTATTTTATTATTTATTTCTATATTTTATTTAATGGACGCTTCAGACTTTTACTGTAGAATAATTTTATTTATTTATATTATATTTCGTTGTACCTAATGATTGATTATTTAAGTACAAATTTTTTAAGCAAGGCGAAATTTTTTATTTAGTTGTTTCGTTGTTTTGCTTGAGGAGCAATTTTTTATCAATAAGATTTTATTTATTTATTTTCTTTCTTTCCTTGTAGCACAACCAAATTTGTATCTTAAAATTAAAAATTTTCAATCAAGACTAGCTTAGCTTTGTATTTTTTGTTTTAGAAATTTTTTTTCTATCAATATGACTTAAAATTTGATCCACAATCCAATATTAATTTATTTTAATATTTTTTATCGAACGCTATGTTTTTTTTCGTTCACAAAAAGATTAAAATAATCACTCGGTGTTTAAAAGCTCATAAGCGTAAAATGTGCAAATTCTACAATTAAATATATATTATATAAAAAAACATTTATTTGTTTTTTTTTTCTTTTTTTTTTTATATTGAAAAATTGTTTTTTTTTATTTCGAAATTGGTAAATGGCAAGTGAATAGTTTTGTTGTTTTTTGTTATAATGCTCACTCATATAAATAATTTAAAATATAACACAATAGCTAATTGGTTCATGCAGTCTTTAGATTTCATTTAAATTATTTAACGCATGTTTGTAATTTTTTTTAAATATTAAATACTCGATTGTATACTTTTAAGATACCTTAACAACTAAAAATAAAAGTGAAACTGATAAGTACTTTGTGGCATAAATAATTGGTGTTAAAATTCTTTGTCAATTAAAAAAAAATGATGTAACTAATAAACTAGACAAAAAAAAAAAAATCTATGAATGTTAACAAATCAGATAAACAAAATATTTACAAATAAATCACCCTGTTTAGCTGAATTTTTAAAAAGTATTTATCCACCGTCGATGATTGCAGCATCGTCATCTTGATAAATGTGAGCCAGTTTCTGAATCAATCGATACTGACAATAAAAAAACTGAAGTATGTGATAACAACAAATGGACGGCATCGTCACGACCAAGTGCACGAAGTTGCTTCACAAGTGAGCCAACTGTACATCCAGATCCGGCACAAGACAATAATCTTTTAATGTAAAAATAAATAAATTTATAATTTGAAATGTCAAATGTTTTTTAATTGTAATATAAAAATATTTTACCTTAAAGTTGGACTATCAATAGTACTATCAAGATTAGCAACACGATCTCCCAATCCAAGTCTGACAGCCAATAAACACCAATCTTTACCATGTGGATCAGGTGGATCAAGCATTTGAGCAAGTCTTCTCTTAACACCTGGCTTGATAAGTTTAACTGGCTGTACTGTTCCAGTAATACAATTTTCCATAACAGTTGATCCACAACCAACAATATCCCAAACACTCTCTAAACGTCCATTGATTGGATTTTTAAATTTAACTTCATCAAATCCTTGATCAATAAGTGCTGTAAGTAGCTGTGATGGTTTCCAAGAATGTATTACATCATCATAATCAGCTAATTGACTTGGACTTAGCCAGTGTTTTTCAAGAAGCAAAGCAGGTGCAACTTGATCAATAGTTGTATCAATAGCATCAAATATAACACTTAATAATTCAAAACATTGTCCTCCAGTTCCTTTTGGTCCTCTTATACGTATTTCAATATATCCTTGATCTTCTTCTTCAAGTGTTATTATACTTTCACATGGACCAATACATAATTTTGATCCTCTCCACCATTGATATAAATCTGAATCACGTGGATCCCATGTTTGTGTTATTTTACGTAATTGAATTTGTAAATGTGGAAATATTGGTGTTAAATGATACATTGATGCTTCATCAGTAAATAAACGTAAACCACAATGTGGTAAATTAGCTTGACATTGTTTCCATGGTTCCCATAAACCTTGTAAACGTTCAACTAAATTTAAACATGGTATTTCATATTCAATTTCATCAATATCAACTTCACAAGGTATACAAAAATTTGTTGCTTGTAATACTTGTAATGCTTGACTTGCTGGACATGGACATCTTGATTGAAAATCTTCTAGTGCATATACACCAGTTGTACGACCACCTAATCTACCACGTTGTTCTGGATTTAATTGCCAACTTATAACATCACGCCAAAGCCATTCTGGACTTAATACAATTAAATTATCATTGAGTAATATTGATTCACCAAGTGCTTGAAGTTGTTGTGCCAAATATATTATGTGTTCCATTGTTACTAAAGGATTTAAATTTCTTCGAACTTCATTTAATAGTTCATCGATTGTCATTAAAACTGGTGGATCTTCAATTCCTTGCACATGGATTTTCCATGCTTCTAATAATGGTGTCCACATAATTGCACCCTAAAAAATATTTTTTTAATTCTTCAACAAGATATCTCAGTTCACTCACCATTATTATATACTTTTATACAATAAAACATCAACAAAATATATAGATAAACAAATATCAATAAATAAATAAATAAATAAACGTTTATAGAAAATTGAAAACAAAAAATTGACTTTTACAGAATAAAAGCTTATTTAAACAAAAAAAAAAAAAAACAATTTACATAAGGCATTATTGTGCAATTAATGTTTTTTTTTTTTTTTTTTTTTTTTTTTTTTTTTTTTTTTTTTTTTTTTTTATAAATAATATGTTTGATTTTTAAATAAAAAAAAATATGAAAAATTAAAAATGATAAATGGATCGACCTGGTTATCATGATTCGCCAGTGGCACGTACGTAGCCGCAGTTTTCGGCATGTCACGATGGAGAAAAGTTTCTGCTACATCGGCTCCGTCCTATTATCATGCGTTTCATGCATTATAAGGCTCTGCTCTGGTTAAGAAATAATGGGACCAAATTTGACACTCAAGGTAATTTTATAATTATTATTTCATAAATCAATCTATACATGAAATAAATTTATGTTAAATAAATTACCTTGATTATTGTCTACTAAACAATCTTCGAGTATTATAAATTAATTCGAAATACTCGAAGAATGTTATTTTTGGTTTTTATCTTTTTTGTTTTTCGATGTAATGATAATATGATAATATACTTTTGTTGGGTATTTTTAATTTTTACACACATGATATTTTATGTGAACATGCATTGACATTGAATCTGGATATTTCCTTTTTTTTTTGGAGGCCAAACCATGCGGGACATTTTTATGAACAAAATTATTATTTATAAATTGTTAATCAAAAAATTTTAAATTGAAAAAAATTTAATCAATTGTTATTCTTAAATTTATTTATTATATAAAAAGACTAAGAACAATATTGTTTTTTTTTTTTTAAATATTGAAATCAGACGTTTTTATATATAA